>VSDK01015396.1:43006-70916 GCA_009767595.1 Symbiodinium kawagutii
CCTTGTCAAGAGAAACCTCTCGCTCTGAATCACATTATATCTTGTCCTCTACATGTCTGCTCAGGGAGGGTGGAGGGAACTCCATTGTTTTTGGAACCAAAGTTGTTCCACGGGCCGCACATGTCCGCCCGTGCTCGCGGCATTGCTGCGAATCGTCCGCCCCGCGTTTGCCTTGGCCCTGTGCTGCGAACTTGGTTTGCTGGATTTGTCGCAGGGGTCATTGCTGTCATTCTAGTGCTGGAATTTTCATTTCAGTCGGATAATCGGGGTGAGACATCATGCCATGGAGAAGGAACACCGGCACTCCATACAACCGCCAGTTAGAAGAGGGCGTTGGTTTTTCAGATGTCAAAGCTGCCGAACCGGCCAGTGGATCGCAGGGAGCCCAGGTCATTGATTTGTGCAGCTCTGAAGATGAAATGGATGAATTTCAAGAAGTTCATGAACTTGCAAAAGATGGAGACATAGATAGACCCATAGAACACAGCGGTACTAACCCTTTTGGATTGAAGAAAGGATGGTGGCGAGCTAAAGATCTTGAAGATGAACCATTTGAGGTCGTAGGTGATGTCAAGCGTGAGTTTGAAGAGGTTTCGAATTTGGAACCTGCTGCAGTGAGACTGGGAGCTTCAACAATCCCATCTGGTCCCGTGCTCAGTGATAGGAGTCTTTCTCAGCTCATGGCAAACTCATTTGCTGCCACTTCAACTGGAAGCCAAATATTGATGCCTTGGGAGACGGGTTTTTGCAAAGACCTTTTCAACACTTCGAAGAGTTCCGATGTGGATATTGGAAACAGTTCGCGTTGGGTCAATCTGCCACAAGGGATTGAGCAAGCTGAGAGTCAGAATGCGAGTGCCTTCGAAGCTGATGGTTTTGTTCCTGCTCTGAGTGGTGCTTATCATGAGAAGGTTCTCATGGCTATTTCAGACAGTACTTTCACAGAGCAACTCACAGCAAAAACTGACTTGGCTACATCCAGATGGCATTGCATTGTGTCGCATTGTTTGCTAGCTTCGGTCACTGGCAGGCAGATTGCAAGCTTAGGCGATGATGATGCGGCAGCGGTGGAAGCTCAGAGGGTCATCAGGGCTGTCATTGGATCGAAATCTCCAACTACAGCGTTGGCCAGAGCTTCAAGTATGCTAAAATATTTGGGTTGGTGTGCCACCTTCTTTCCTGAAGCTGACAATCCTTTCCTCGAAGAGCAAGTGTGGAGGTACATGTGCCATTTGCAGGATTCTGGATGTGCAGCTACAAGTGGTGCTAGCTTCATGTCAGCGTTGCGTTATGCTCACTATGTATTTGGATTTGCTTTAGAACATATCTTGAACAGCAGAAGATTGCAAGGCAGTGCAGAACTGTTGTATCAGGAAAAGCGGTTTCTGAAGCAGGCCAGAGTGCTGACTGTGGACGAGGTGAAATGGATTCACTTGCAAGTGGAAAGCGAGGCGGTGGCAGATTTCGACAGAGCTTTGTTCGCTTACTTGTTGGTGGCTATATATGGCAGATGCCGACATTCTGACTTGGCTTACATTGAAGATGTCGAAGTGGATGTTGGAAAAGATGTTGGATACTGTCAGATCAGAACTGCCCATCACAAGACGTCTCGAACTGCTTCTCAGAAGGCTACCCTTTTGCCTATTGTGATGCCAACAAACGGGGTTCATGGACGCATGTGGATTCAAGATGTTGAGGCGGCATTTACACGAGTGGGTTTACCATTTGGTGGAAAGGTTCAAGGCCCCCTTTTGAGACCATTGCAGAGATCTAGGAGTGAAGGACTTTGTGCTCGAGGCATCACGTCAGCTGAGGTCACGAATCTGCTGCGGTTGATCTTTGAACCCGGGGTGACTGACAGTACACCTACAGCTGAACGTGTGTCGTCTCATAGCCTCAAGGCCACAGCTCTGTCATGGGCTGCAAAGCACGGCTTACATCCTAGAGATCAATCCATGTTGGGTCGACATACAGGGGTGACATTGGAGTCATCAAATGTGTATGCAAGGGATGCCGCCATTCGAGCAGTATCTGAACTCGATCATGTGATTCGAGCCATTGCTGAAGGTCGGTTTCATCCGGATGCACCTCGCAGCTTATACAGGACCTCTGAGCAAATGGAGCCAATGGAGGCGACGGAACATTCAGCATTGGAGTCAGGTACTGTCAAAAGTGAGGACACGGTGGTGGTGAAGGTAGACCCTGAATGCCTTCTCCCATTTGCAGACTTGACTGAAGCAGAGCCGGTGGCGATTCATGGGTTGTCATCGGATGAAGAGAGCTCTTATGAAAGTGAGTCCAGCAGCTCCTCAATTCAGCAGCCGGTTAGTAAGGTTCGTAGAGTTCAGAACATGCAATTGCCTTCTACCCGTTTTTATAAACATGCCACGTCAGGACTTGTCCATTTCCTTGACCCTGTTATGGATTGCTGTGCATCAAAGGTGCTGGCGTGTGGCAAGGTGTTGACACCTAAGTTCATGGGAACCTTGGACAGGGTAGGCCTTTGCAAGTTGTGCAGAGTACAGGCTGCTAAGCGTGGATCGCTTAACTGAGGGAAAAGAAATGCTGGATGCTATTTGCGTCAGGGGCAATCATGTGCAGGGCCATGATGAACATGTGACACATGAGTGTCTTTGAGTGCATGGCATTCAAATTTTTTCTCGGTTGCACTGGCACCGATGATTCATGGTTGCATGGCACCGTGACCATTTTAGCCGGCTCATGGAGCTCAGGCAGAACTTGCATTCGAAGATGCAACTTCAAGACCTTAGCATGCACATTCTTTGAACGTTCTCTTGGTGATCTTTTCTTACATGTTTCCTTTGTTGATGCACTTTTGGTGAATCAACTTGTGCTTTTAAGTGAGTCAATTTTCGGAATCTTAAAGGGTACTAGTTTTGACTCAGCCAAATAAACCGAATATAGCACCGCACTTACCTTCAGGCATTTGGAACTGCGACATCGAAGCCATGGCGACGGTCATTGATTCACAGGCCCAGTTCACACAGAGGCTCAATGACTTGAATGTGTCGCAAGGCCTGAGACGGGGCTTGGGTGCAGCAGGATTGACAACGTATGGAAGCATGGCATATGCTCATGGACAGCCAGGCCAACCCATAGCTGATGATGCATTCGAGCTTTGGATAACAACAAATATCCATCAAGGGGCTACGGTTGCCGATTTTTCCTCTGCGAAGCGGCTTTTGTTCGAAAGCCAGACTCTGGTACTGGCATCATTGAAAGAAGCAATAAATGTGCCTGAGCCTACATCCACGAAACGTGTGCCACCTGCTGAAAGGGAATCAAAGATGACTGCTGTGAGGGCCAGGCTTCGCGGTCTGGTCATTGAGGGCCACCTCGAGCCCTCGCATGGGCTTCTGGACATTTGCGCAACGATGCATCAGCTTAACGAACTTCGATATATCCCGCCAGAAAAATGTACATCAAGAACTCACGAAGTTTTGCATCATAAGAACCCTGCAAAGCAATTGGAGATTTCATCAGATAACTTGGTGATCAAAGAGCACAAGGATACACCGGACATGACTACGACATCAGCTTTGCAGGTCCAAGAGGCTTTGAATAGAAGGGGCATTGCACTGGTGTTTGCAGACTTGGTTCAACACGAGAATTATGCGAGGTACATTGCAACTTTGTTCAGCCATCTGCACAGAGAGCCACCTCCGGGCTATAGCCGGTGCACTGTGAGCCAGTTGGTCCAAGCAGACAAAGCAGTTTTTCAGCTGATGATTGAAAATAACATCCGACCCAAACGTGATGAAACAGGGGAGTTGCCATTGGACACCGCTTTGGGTCAGGCTCTCACTAGCTATCAGGTTTCGTTCGCATTGATGCCCCTGCCAGCCAAAAAGGAGCCTCAATCTTCGCCATCCAAAAAGCAGCCGAAGCCATCGTCGCAAGCTCAGCAATCCACACAGGTCGTGAAGGTCAAAAGCAACTTCATGCAGAAGAGTTGGAACAAAGGCAAAGGATATGGTAAGAGCAAAGGGAAGCAGAGAGTTCCCCCAAGCATCCACAAATTGGGGGGAGTGGCAAACGATCCAGACAACAATCCAATTTGCTTTCCGTACAATTGTGATGGTTGTGATGAAGCTGCAGATGGAGCTAGATGTCGAAGGGGCCTTCACATCTGTGCAAAGTGCTTTGGTTTGCATCCCATCACTCAGCACGAGTCGAAGTCGGCCTGACTATCGACTACTCCGGAGCAGGTTTCAAAGCATGGTGAAAGCTTGCATCCGTCGATTGCACCATTGAACCTTCAGCAGATCCCGCATGAATCTCAGGATGTGCCGCCGCCTGCCTCAGTTTTGCCTCAGAACAGCTTAGACGGTGACCCAGTGGATGAGTCACCTTTCAACTTTGATTGTCCTGTTATCATAGAGGTATTTTGTGGCGCAGCTAGGGTGACTGCTGCGCTTAAGACTGCAGGAATTTTTGGTGCATTCGGTGTTGATCATAATATCTCTAAAGCCACTTCAACGGCCAAGAAATTGGACCTAACTTCGATAGAAGGACAGCGTTTGTTGTTGCGGTGGATTAATTCTCCTTGTGTAGTAGGACTGTTCATAGCGCCACCCTGTGGCACATGTTCACTGGCACGCTTGATACAGCTTCGAGACGCTAAAGGCAGGAAGATCCCGTGCCCTCAACCCTTGAGGACATGGAGCCATCCTGAAGGAATCCCTTTCCTCAATCCAAAACAGAAAGAGCGAGTTTCGAAAGCTAATCAGTTGTATTCTTTCGTTCAAACCTTGCTGCGGGTTGCACATGTTCAAAAGCCAATCAATTGTATTCGTTCGTTCAAACCTTGCTGCATGTGGCGCATGATCGAAACTTGATTGTGGTCGTTGAGAATCCCAAAAGGTCCTTGTACTGGAGTACCATGTTTTGGACGAAGAAACATATTCGCATGATGTATGCCGCCCACCAAGCTTGTGGTTATGGAGGACAGAGACCCAAATGGACTTTGCTCGCATTTAATCACAAAAGCTTCATGTCAATCAACAAATGTTGTCCAGGTGAGAGTGTTTTTCATAAACACAAACCTTGGGGCTTAGTGCGCACCCAACATGGAAGCCATTTTTCTACTGCTGAGGAGACCGCATATCCGTTTCCCCTTGCACATGCCATCGCAAGGTGTTTTTGCGTTGCATTGGTTGAACGTGGTTGGAAGCCGCCAGCCACCGAATTTTCTCCAGACACTCCAGTGCCATCCCTCAAACGCATCCGAGCCATTGCAGGCCAGCAACCGAAAGCTGCCCGGTTGCCACCTTTGGTGCCCGAACACAAGCAGATAATGTTGGTGTCAGGGCCCATGAACATCATGAGGAAAACGCCCATTTTTCCCATGCAGCGTTTGAAGGCACCAATGCAGGTTCCCTGTGATTGCACCGCGCCAGAAACCACCATTCCGGCCGAATCCCAACTTCTCCGTATTACACCACTCCGGGTAACAGGGGGGAAAGAGAAGAAAAGTGAGAATGAAACTGATAATGAAAACCTTAATGAAAACCTTAATCCCTCAGGTTCACATGAAAATCATGGTGACCATATAGGTCAGCAAGCTTGGGGAGTCCCATTCACGCCTGAGGAATTCATTGCTGAAGCTGTGACCAAGGGACACCCAAAGTCCTTTGGTTCGTGTTTGCCTCGCGTTCTTGCAGAAGCAGTAGCTGATAACTTCAGTAACTGCTCAGCCGCAAACTTAGTGGAAGCTAGAATGCAGTGGTTCAAAAAGTGGTTACACATTTCACACCAGCTGCAAGCAGAGGAGGAAAAACTCAAGGCGGGAATGCCACCACACATGGCACAGATTCTTAAACCTAAAAGGTTACTTTTGTGGAAGGCCATGCTAGTTGACATCCAGTATGATGATGTTGCAGTAGTGGATGAAGTTTGTAAAGGAGTAGAACTCACGGGGGATATCCCGGCAACTGGCATTTTCGAAGCTGCTTTCAAGTGTGCTGAAATCACAGTGGCGAAACTTAAAGAGCGATCTCAAGCGGAGAGGATTGCTGCTTTTTATGGAACTCGTTCTTCAGGCGACGATGAAATAGATGCGGCAGTTCTTGAAAAATTCTTCAAGCGACGATGAAATAGATGCGGCAGTTCTTGAAAAAACCCGACTTGAGGTTGGCAACAATTGGGCCAAGGGGCCCATTCCTTTGAAGTCTTTGCCCAAAGATGCAGTGGTCAGCAGGAGATTTGGCTTGAAGCAGACAGACAAAGTGCGTTTGATTGACGACATGAGCGGTAGCTTTATTAACCAATCGGTGCAAGCTAATGAGAGCCCTAAGCCTCAGGGCACAGATGTCTTAGCTAGTGTAGCCTTAGAGATCCTAAAGTTTGAGCCAAAGATTCCGGTGTTGGGAAGAACCTTTGATATGAAGTCGGCATATAAGCAGTTAGCTATAGCTGATTCATCCTTGTGGGCTTCGTATGTAGCAATTTTCAACCCGGTTTCAAAATCACCTGAAATTTACCAGTTGCTTGCAGCGCCCTTTGGTGCCACTAGGAGTGTTTACTCTTTTCTTCGAGTTGCAGCGGGGATTTGGCACCTGGGGGCAAAAGCACTGTCCCTGGTTTGGACAGTATTCTTCGATGACTTTGTGGTGATGACGTCTTCACCGCTTGCCAAAAACACATCTTCTGCAGTGTCCTTGTTTTTCAAACTTCTAGGCTGGGTAGTGGCAGAGGACGGTTCGAAAGCTTGTGACTTCTCGGAAGAAATGTCTGCACTAGGGATATGCATTAACTTTTCTAAAGTATTGGAGGGGTCCATTGCATTTTCAAATACCGAAAAACGCATCAAGGAGTTGGTAGAGACTATCATGCACTTTCTTGATTTAGGTACCATGTCCATGGTAGATGCACAGAGACTTCGAGGCCGCATGCAGTTCGCGGATGGCCAGTTGTTTGGTAGAGTTGGTAGTTTATGCATGAGATCGGTAACTCAACATGCATTCGAAAATGGGGGAGGAAAGTTGGAAGAATCTTGCAGCCGGTCGCTCCGACGTTTTGCTGAGTGCTTGAAGCTTTCCATACCTCGCATGATTCGTAAAGCAGCAGATGAGACTTGGTACATTTTCACTGATGCATGCTTTGAGCCCCAGGACAACATACCACTTTGCGGAATAGGTGGTGTTCTCATTAATTCTTCAGGCACAATGGTTTCCTACTTTTCGCAGCAGATTAATCTCGACGCTCTGACGCTCCTGGGTTGGGGCCCAAAGAAGACGGTCATCTTCGAAGCTGAACTCTTGGCATTAATCGCTGCTGTAACGGTATGGAAAAACTTTATAGGTGGTTCACTGGTAGTGTGCTACATTGACAATAATTCTGCTAGGGACGTTGCCATTTCAGCGGCGGCTAGAAACAGTTGTGCGAATAATCTTCTCGATAAGTTGATTGCCATAGAAATGGAAACGAACAGTTTCTACTGGTACGCACGTGTGCCATCTCCTTCGAACATAGCTGATAAGCCTTCTAGATTAGATTGTAGTCAGATGATTGAAAGAGGGGTTGAACCTTGCTCCACCCTTGAAGTCGTTCAATCGATACTGGTTGAGACTCTCGGATAAATGGGGTGATGTCTTCCTTGAAACAAAAACACGGCACAGGACCTTCAAAAACTTTTCTGCGCCTTTGATTGGTGCACTCGAATTCTTGCAGACCTTTCGGCATTCGATTCCATAAGCATTCGTCCTTGACTTGTGTTATCTGCCCCACGCCACCGAGTGAAAAAGAAGGAGCTTGCTTAGCTTGCAGTGTGCAGTGGTTGAGTTGTGATTCAGATGACAAGGTTTAAGGTAAGCATGCGGTCAACTTGTTGAAAGCACATTACCTTTTCCCTTGTCAAGAGAAACCTCTCGCTCTGAATCACATTATATCTTGTCCTCTACATGTCTGCTCAGGGAGGGTGGAGGGAACTCCATTGTTTTTGGAACCAAAGTTGTCCCTCCCCCCTTCGTTCCCACCCAACTTTGGGGACGGGGTGATGTCTTCCTTGAAACAAAAACACGGCACAGGACCTTCAAAAACTTTTCTGCGCCTTTGATTGGTGCACTCGAATTCTTGCAGACCTTTCGGCATTCGATTCCATAAGCATTCGTCCTTGACTTGTGTTATCTGCCCCACGCCACCGAGTGAAAAAGAAGGAGCTTGCTTAGCTTGCAGTGTGCAGTGGTTGAGTTGTGATTCAGATGACAAGGTTTAAGGTAAAGGGTTGAGATCGGTCAAATTGTGCAGTGTCTGGGGCTCAAAGCAAACTTCTGGCTTTATCTGGCTTCCACATAGCTTGGACCATGAGTGAAGGATGACCAGTTTCAGTGCATTTCCCAGCGCATTCAACAATTTTGGGAATCAGGTGTCCTTAAGCAAACTCGAACAAATACTCATTTTCCACCACTGCAATATCACCAATGTGCAGCATTGGGTCAGTCGTTTGTTTTGGCCAGAGTTTCACACAGTTTCACGGGTTAGGCAGTTTGTTTCACCTGATATGGCATCAACTCTCGACGGGCTTCTCAGGAGTAGCAATGTGGAAACCCTTTGTCAATCAGGGTGTGTGTTTTAGATGTTTTTGTGATGAAACGTCATTGTGTGTCGTTGTTTTGATGATAGGAAGTGTTGGGAATGTCTTGGACGCCACGTACATACGCAGTCTAAGTAGAACCTAGCTATCGGTAATATCAGTTGTGACCGAAAACATGGAACTGGTGAACACGAATGCTAGTAGCATTCAATATTAGGTTATTCGAAATCATTAGAGACTATTAGCAACTACATATGTCTGGTGATTTCTGGATTTCCCAGGTCGAGCAACGGCAGGATTTGCCAAGTTTGGCCGAACTTCAGGAGTCCAATGAGACTGTGAAGGCAATTGGTACGGGGGATGGTTTCGAGTGCCAGGGAGTGCTTGAAGAATCCAGGGTTCAGATTCTAGGATCGAATGCCATGGTGCAAGGAGCGCTAGATGCCAGATGCATTTTTTGGCATTTTCCGGTGGACATGCAGATAAAAACCTGCACATATCTAAGAGCAGCGCGCTTTGTCATGGCGACCCATTGACCACAGGTCTTGAGAAATGACACCGGAAACATGGAGTCGAAACATAAAACAACGTGTCTTTCATGAGCTTATTCAGCAGAGAGGCCTTGCTGAAGAAAACCTGCGAAGCCTTGCAGAAGAAAAACCTTGAGCGTCAGAAACTGGAGGCTCCTTGGGATTCTCTGCGATGGTGAAACTGGAGTCCTCGTTGCAAGCTCCCATGCGAAGGCAATTGTGAAAGCCGTTGAGCATCGAGTTCGCGCCGAAGACTGCAAAGAGGACATCGGGGCAGCATCGGGGATGGAAACACTTTGAAGATTCATGACCTAGGAGTTAGCTGCTAGGAGATTCATGAAAACAGTTATCGACTTCTAGTTTGGAGTTTAGTACGTTGTTGCTTCAGTAGTAGTGTCAATTTTTTTACGGGTGGTGGTGGTGGTAGTAGTCCCCTGGAAGCAAAGAAGAAGAAGAAGAATAAGAAGAAGAAGAAGAAGAAGAAAAAGAAGAAGAAGTAGTAGTGATGATTGTAATAGTTGCAATAGTTGTTGTAGTTGTAGTCGTAATTGTAGTTGTGGATGTTGTTGTAGTTGGAGTAGTCGTAGGGGTGGTCGTCGTCCTTCAGCGGTGGTGGTGTTGGTATTGGTGACCTGTGGTCATCGTCGTCGTTGTCGTAGTTTTGATAGTAGTACATACGCTTCTGATTGCTGTACAGGTGAAGTGTGCATCCTTTTCCACATTTTGTACTTCCCGCAATGCAGGATGAAGTTGGCCCTTTTCTCAAAATCTTCGCAGCGCATACACGTGCTCTTGCAAAAGCTGAGGTGCGGAATTTCCTTTCCGAAGAATGATTTACCATGATTTAATTCATCAAGCTCTTGAAAAAATCAGGTTTGTTTGATGAGATTCTTGCAGTTGGTAAATTCTTGCAGTTTTCCCGATTCCAATTTCTTTTGGGTTTTGGGACTGGGGAATCTCCCAGAGAAGTGGATCTCTGGTGTGCTATCCTTGGCTCAGGAGCAAGTGCGTTTAGTTCTTGACAACTTGGAAGCGAAGAGTTTGCAGGAAGAAACGGAGGCCTTGCCAGATTCTTGTTGCAGATGGCACACCCAAGCAGATCCAATCAGCCACTGTGAAACTCCTGTTGTTTGGGGCATCTTGCCTGCATATCCGTTCTTTGGTGTGTCTGTTGCCATTGCAGAAAAAGCTCTTTGCTGTAGAATCCAGGGTGAACATGGGTGAATTTTCACAGTTTTTGCATCCATCGAACTGCGAACTGTTTCTGCCTTCGATTCACAGAGTTTCGGGTTTTGAAGGCAGAAAAAGGCAGCATCAGAGCAGTGGAGACCTCGGAGACACCCAACATGAGGAGCCGATTTGTTGTCCCAACTTGTGCGTTGTGCATGTGGGGACTTGTGGGGACCGTTGACCAGCATTTTGAAAAGGTCTGCGCCGTTTGCGCCCAACGATTCTTTTTTAAGCTGATTGGCTGACTTGATTAAGAAGGGTGAGGTGGAAACTGGAGAGAGAAATGTAGCAAAGCGAAACATAGACAAATAGAGATGATGTGCAACAACAACAGCAGCAACAACAACAACACGAAGAACAACAACAACAACAACAACAACAACAACAACAACAACAACAACAACAAGAACAACAACAACAACAACAACAACAACAACAACAACAACAACAACAACAACAACAACAACATTTGAGCATGCTGTGTTGGCTGGCCGGCAATTTCAGCAGCCAGGACGATCATACAGTCCTTGAGACAACGTGTTTCTGCTGCAAAGGAGGCAGGCCGTACAATGTTTTTTTCCTTCAATCGCCACATGTTTTATAAGGTTGTCTATTCAAAATGAATAAAGACTCCCAACAAAAGTCCGAACAAGAGTTGACTTATCCTGAGAGCAAGAGTGGAAATGCACAGATGGAACGTGTAACTCCACACCTTTGCAGCGCTGTCTGCCGCAACGCGTACAGGGAGTTCTGGAAGTCCGAGCGCAGATTTCCAAAGAGACTGAAACATGGTGAAAATTTGAGACCTTGAAGTGCCATAGGAAGTGATCAATGCCTTAAAAAAGTGAATCAGGAAACGCAGCCAGTGCTTCCAGCACCATGTGTTGAAAGCCGAGGAAAGACGGGGCAAGACATCTCAGCTTGAACCTAAGTTGAGACATTGCAACTGCTGTGAAGATCTTGAAGTTCCTTTCGGAGTTCCGCCCAGATGCTGGCGCCACATATCTAATTCATATCTATATAATTGTTGCAGAATGCACGAAAAAGCTCATCGAGTTTCTACAGTTTGATATCCTGAGTGTTTCCATTTGGAAGTTTTCTCTTGAGCTCAGCGTCACACCAACAGGCCATGCTCCGTTGCAGCGTGAAGTTTGCATAGACAGTTTTAGGCCTCGCTGCCCTGTGACAGGCAGCCAGGCTTGTCAGCAACGAAAACGAACGAGGCCAGGCGTTGAGTTTGATGTGCCCATTCGCTGGTCACACCTTATTGGAGCACCTGGTTTGACCATGTTTGACCCAGAGGTACTTTGATGTGCGATTGCTGGAATTATGTCAGCGTTTTCGAAATCTTTGGTTTTCCAGTTCTCATCGCAGATTTACGATCAGAGATTGTTTGGATTGGTGACGAGTGAAATCCAGGGGTAGAGATACAATGCTTCCTTGAAAACATAGGCCTGAAGTTTAGAGATGACAGCTGCTTTGGCCGCTTTTTGCAGCTGGGGCAATCCTCGTTTTCGCGGTCTTGTTTCCTGGAAACTTCAGCCACTTCGTAGGATAACTGTGGCTACTCAATCTCTTCATTTCGTAGTTTGTTCCGCTACTTTGTAGGTGTCTTGTTCCCAAACAAAGGCCTGGGACACGAAACATGCTGAGTCACGAGTTCATGTCCTTCATGCAAACGGGGGGTTGGGTAGTATGCATGGTTAATCGGCCAATAGATTCTAAGCCTGGTTGTACACAACACGTTTAGAGGCGCATTATTGTTTTGAAGCCTTTCGTTCTAGTGGCTATTTGAAGATTTTTTGAAGTAGTTTTTTTCATTAGTTTCGTTCATTTTTATGCATTTTTTCTTTGTAAGCCAGCTTTTCATATTGTTTCAGCTGTGTTTGGTGAATGTGCTGCATGGGTTTCTGTCGGCAGATGACGACTACGGATGCCAGGCCAAACCGTGGTTGCTGTGTCAGTGACATGTTCAGTGGCACAGAAGTTTCTATGTAGTGATTTATGCCACCGTTGTGTGTGGTTCCATATACAGGGTCAGACTCTGAACCAGTGACTTCTGTTATAGCCACATAAGGCTTGAGATTGATTAGATTTCTCCAGTTTGGTTCAATTTCTACCATCGGTTGGAATTGTATTGTTGTTGGTAGGAAAAGCGCATGATACAAAGTTGATATTTGCGACCCACATCATATGATGACACCTTGAGCATAGTATCAGTATGTCGCATATTTTCGCTTATCATTTTTCAATGAAGGGAGAGCGATGTGATTGGCACATGCTGCGAACGTAGAATATTACTGTTTTTATCTCGGCTGTGATAAGCCATCAGCAGGTGTGCTGATCCCAAACCGGTGGTTGATGATGTGCAGAACTCAGAGGGATCAGACTCCCTGGCTAATGACATGGCCAAGTTCCTTCTACATTCTGAGTTTTGCCAACGAGCTTGACCTGCATTTAGATTTTCAGCCTGTTGGAGTGCTTCCGTTCTGTATGATTGCTGATTCCATGCTGATTCCATGCGGATGCTGCGATCAAAGACTTGGGAGTACAGGCGAAGGATTTCACTTTTGAAGGATGCTTAGTTCGCTCAGCTGCTGCTGAGGCGAAGTCCAGCACACCGGAGGTGGGCAGCTCCAGCTGCAGATTTTTTTTGAAGCCGCCTCCAGAGTCTCAGCTTCCCTCAGAACTTCTGAAATACCGAGAGCTGAGAACGATTCAGCTGGCATCTCCATTTGTGAAGCCACCTGCCCCAAAAAGGAAAAAGCATTTTTCAGGTCATTTATGACCCCAACCCACCTTCTAACCTGCCCCAGGCTGCACAGTACGACTTGAAAGATCCCCACGCCTTGGCAAATTTTCTCCGTGATGCAGATATTCGATTGGTAAGATCCAGGCTTGTGGTTGCAGACGCTAGGTTGGTGCCGTGATTTCGCCTTCACCCCCTGGTTTGATCACACATAACCAGCTGATTTTGTTAGTTGTGATTCTGCTACCAGCTGATGTTTTCGGAAAGCAAACTCTTCTGCTTTTGTTTGCATCGCGGCGTCAATTGGTTTCAGTTTGGCTCCTTCTGAACTGCAAGCAATAGCCAAAGTTGGTTTCAACTAGCCAGAAGCCATTGTGTCATTCGGTGACAAGGGTTTCTGTTACAGATTTAGAAAAAAACCAGAGCTTTGTCCAGCAACTGGGGTATTTTAGTATGCGTGGAGTTTGAAAACGATAGTTGTGGCAATGTTCTCTCAACAATAGTCTTCCTCTCTCAAACATCTCTCTTTTAGTGATTCTAGGGTATGACTCTGCCAGTGTTCTTTTTCCCCTTTACATTTCATGTTTTGTCTCTGTCCAACTCCAGATGCGTTGATAGGGTGGCTCTTCAAAGGATGGGGCGCAAGAACTTTCGAATGGTTCTTGAATGTCTACCTATCCCTCACTTGTCTTTGCCTGTTGCTAGGGTGATAGGGTTGCCCCGTGAGACGGGATGAAGCTACTCCTCAGACCATGTTGGCCCAAGCCGCCCTTCTCCAGTACAAAGTTGCATATACTTCCAATGGGACCTGGCTCTCTGACTCCGGGTCAACATCAACTCCACAACCTTTGAGCGGTTCGTTTGGTTGTTTCAGATGTGACAGTAATTGGCTACTCAAATGGTTGCGGGGTAGAAGCATTGTCAATTCTCATTTTTGTTCTTGCTTCTTCCTTGCTTCTTCCTTGCTTCTTCCTTGCTCGTCATCCACCCTTTCCGAACATATTGGATATGCAGGCCGAAAGGCTACCCAATATGCATAGGGATGCACAATCAACCACAAAAAGATCCGGCGCCAATAAGTTTGCTTTCATTAACTTCTAAAAGAGCTACAAAAGCAGCACAAACAGCAACGCCAAAAAAAAACAAAAATGACAGGACTCAAACTTTTGGCCTCTTCTCTCTCTTTGGGGGATGCAATTGTTTTTTGTTTCTGTTTTTTCTCGGTTTCGGTATGTGCCAGCTTGCAGCTCGTGCATGTCAACACCAACCCTTGCATGCCAAAGGTGCAACATTTCCTGCAGAACATGTTTTTTTCTAACAACAACTTTCATGGCAGTTGTGCAAGTTTTCGTTTCTCAATGCAGTATTGGCATTCATGTAACCATGCGTTACATGTGGAAAGGCCCACTCCAGGATGTAGCAGCTTATGAAGGAAAGTGCACGTCCAAAGTAGCAAACTTCATGTATTGAATGCATGGTTCCCTGCAATGCAACAATATTCTTTGAAGGATTGTATGCCTAAAAAACCGTACTTCATGGACCAAATACATTACTCCTTCCAACCTGCTGTTATGTTCCCACCAAAAAGGCATTATTCCTGCAACAATGAAGTGAAAGCAGCATGCCTGCAGAAAATGTAGGACAACGTGAACGAGTGTGGTTGTACGGCACGGTCAAGGAAGTTTTTCTTTTTTCATGTACGTTTTTTCTTGAATTCTGATCTTTTTGAATACAGCACATATCTTGCAAACGTACATACATGTTATTGCGTTATGTGCTTTTTTGACAATGATGTGGCAAAGATGCACTACCCAGGATCCAAACATCTGATTGATGTGGGAAAGTGGGGCTCTCACAACGTCCTGCCGTCTTTGCCAATGAAATTTCCGTAATTCTTTTTGTGTGGTGTATTTACAGATATACAAGTACAAAGAGACTTCTCACAAAGGTACTATATTCTGGGTAGTTCCCATGTTATATGTTTAGATCCGGGGAAGTGGATGCAGATATCGCAAACATCACAAACTAAACATGGAAGGATGAACATAGAAAAAAGTGCACGCTCACAGTCCCTAGATCTCTCTCAGAATTTCAACTGCCAACAGACAATCTCACCCTGTAACCCAGGGTCTATGTGCGGGCGGATGCTTCACAAATTTGTCCAGCCTATTCTGTTTGGACTTCCCTGACATTAGCAGAAGGGATTTCTTTTCAATCAGAAACTACTGTGGCAACACAGGGCAAGAAGTTTGCAGAGAGAAATTTGAAAATGCAGACAGCAATTAAAACAGGGGGTATGAAGCATAGCTAAAAGCGCCCAGAACCAGAATAGGATTGGTGTCATCACCTCGCAAACCCGCGTGCGGTCATTGTTTTCAGGGCTCAATCGCTGCAGGATTTATTAGTTCTAAGGGTGGGCTCATTTGTTTTGCGAAATGATAGCAGGTAGCTATGCTACTAAGATCCACATTAGCTTTGCAGACACTACATTCAAAATGTGGTGGAAATGATGAAGTGAATTCTTGCCACCGGTGGTGCCCTTCAGGTTCATGATTGAGCTGGTCAAGGAAGAGCGCACCCTGCCAAGACGGCAGGAAGCTCCTGAGGGAGCCTTGGTGAGTCATGATGAAGTGCAAGAGTGGGCATCCGGCATTCGCAGTGCAACGATTTGCTCTATCTCCCATGCATGGGAGACCATGCAACACCCAGATCCATGTGCATACCAGCTGGAGCACATTGTCAACCGCATTACCGTGTCTGAATTAGCTATGGAGGCTGAGGTCTGGATCTTCTATGACTTTGTCTCTTTATTCCAGTTCGAACGCTTCTTGGATGCTGAAATACGCAGCTTTGGTGCCGCCATGAAGAACATGCACGTTTTATACGCCCACGAGTGCACAGTAACCCTGCGCATTCAGTCTCTGACACCGGACTCTTTGTGGCAGAAGGAGAGCCAGCGAGAGATTCCCGTTTATGTTGAGGAAATGAAAGAAGTCCTTCCAAAGCCCTTAAAGGAGTTAAAGCGGAACCCCGCCCCCTACGCTGACAGAGGTTGGTGCAGGGCCGAAGTAGAGTGGAGTTCCCTCCGCGCCATCAATCTGCAGCATCAGCGTATTTGCCAAGATGACCAGGTGAAGTCTGGTGACAGTTCCATCTCCACCAGCTGCAGGATTCCCATGACCCCGGCCAAATTTGAAAAATCAATGGAGGACTCCACCTTTACTCACAAAAAAGATTCAGGGACTGTGATATCTTTACAAGCAAAGGTCTTTGAAGAGAAGGTCTCGCGCTGTGAGTCCTTGGTCCTAGAGGGCGTACCAGATGCTCAAATGAAGGCCTTGGCCGAAGTGCTACCATTCTACGTGTCTTTGAAGAGCTTGAAGCTCTCAAAATTCGCATGCACAGAGGAAGTGGCAATGGCATTCGGTGAGGCCAGGGATTCATTTCAGTGACGAAATTCTACAGTGGACATCGCACCAGCAGCCCTGACTGCCAGGCACTAGCAACGACCAAAGTGCGGAGCCTCGAATTGCAAGAGCCACGCGGAGAGAGCGGAATCTTCATGGGGAAGGCTGGGCCTTAGGTTCGACTCTTTCGGAACACTTTTTTGGATGTGATATATGTTGTTCCGTGTTTCCGCCAAGAACTCTTTTCCACCACACACGGCTTTAGGTTTTCACCAAAGCAAGCCGGCCAGGGGTTTTGGAAGACAGGTGATGGGCAGATGCAGGATTCCGGATTCCGCCAGCGTCCTTCCAATCTTTGCAGCCAGGCCATCGTCAAAGCCCTGGACCTGAACTCCTCCCTGACCTTCATCAACGCAGAATACCAGATCTTCTTCGACGAAGACGATTCGAAGGCCTGGTGTTGAGCTCCCAGGTAGAGTGCCCCCGCTGAGTGTCAACCATGCGCAGCTTGCAGACTGTGATCCAATGTTAGAAAAAAGACATGGCAGTTCCTGTATCCGAGTTTGTTGCATGTCTCTTACGACTTCCACATGCCAGCACCTAGTTTGCATCAAGGTAGTTCTGTCAGCACTGCGGAAGAATGTGTACGCAGAAGGAAGGTTGCCATTTGATGGGCCTGTACGGTTCCAGGCACAGCTGACCACGGTTCAGCGGTGCGATTTCCCGCTGTCGATTTGATGCGACGCTTGCTCCATAGCTCATCAACCCTTGTTCCGGGCCCAGTGTCGATGCAGAATACCCACGGATGCATGATTTGTAGTCCGTGATTTCTTGGGTGGTGTTTCTGTCCTCGATATAACATCAGCTCCGGTGGTTCAAAGCTGATCTGAATCGCAGATCTTTCTTGTACACCTATCGAACCAAGTCAATTCATTCTCTTTCTTCTGAACAGAAGCAGCAGCTTCATTGGGTCATAGTTTTGTCGTTTTAGTGAACATAACCTCAGGCAAATAGTCATTTTGCCATCATTACTTTCCGAGGCTGTCGTCACTGGTCCGAATCCCTGTACTGCGAACTCCGGATCCAAGTGGGCACTGCCAGACCCGACCCGTGTATCACATTTCAGTGGGCACTGCCGGACCCGAAGCGAAATCCGCGAGCTAGATAGAATGTCAGAAAGAATATGTGAAAATATGTCAGATAGAAACGCCAGAAAGTTTGTCAGAAGATGTGTCAGGTAGAATGCCAGAAGGTATGCCAGATAGAATTCCAAAAGACATGCTAGATAGAATGCCAGAATGTTATACGGGATACGCCAGCTCGAACTAAACTACAATGTCAGAATCTATGCCAGAGAATTGCGGCAAGAATGCCAGAAGAGATTCTAGATAGAATGTCAGAAGAGTTGCCATGAAGAATGTCAGAAGAGATGCCAGATAGAATGAAAAACGACATGTTGGAAGATATCTCAGATAGAACCCCAGAAGATATGCCGGAAAATATGCTGCACAGACTGCCAGAAAGAATGCAAGAATACACACCAGCTAGAATGCCAGAAAAATTACACGGTAGAAGAACAGAACATTTGCCAGGTAGAGTTCCAGGAAGAATGTCAGAAGATATGCCAGATAGAATGCGAATGAGGATGTCAGAAGATGTGCCAGATAGAATGCCAGAACGGGCGCCAAAAGATATGCCAATTAGAATGCCAGTACGCATGTCAGATAGATTGCCAAAAGACATGCCAATAGAACACCAGAATGTGTGCCGGGTAGAATGCGAGAAAGAATGCCAAGCTATGTCAGACTACATGCCAGAGAAATTGCGAGATTGGCATGTCATGGTCGGCATGACACGAAATACTGTATATAGGGCAATCTTTTTTGGATGATTGACAGAGAAGAACTTTTGATGAGTGATTCAGCGGTAGAGCTTTTGTTCCAGGGTTTTTGGTTGGGAATTTATTGGATACATTTGCAGGTTTTGGCTCAAGTCCTTCCAGCTAGGTTAGCTAGAGATCTCGTTTCCTCATCTCATGGCATCTCAGATCTTCCGTTCATCGTGCGATGGCACTGGCGATTTCACTGGTGTTCTGCGGGTAACCAGTTACATGGACGGTTCGACCCTCGGTGAGCGAGTGCCCTGTGGCACTCCGATCATGGTTTCTGACCAATGGGGGTTGTCAGTGTCGACGACTTTGAACAAACAGGGCTCTCTATGTGGGACCAGGACATGGCGGGACAGTGAGTTGTTGTGCTGGGGCTGGAGGCATGAGCATTGGAGCAATGTTTCTCGGGGCCATCAGGCTTTGCCGGATTACTGGAAACGCGCCTCGTGCTCTTAGACTGATGTTGATCATGAGGTTTGGAATAGGGTGCTTGGCTTCTTTCGTCGCCCTGTCCCTACCTTTGACTTTGGCCTTGAACCCATTACCCCGAAGCAGGCGTGGAGTGTTGAAAAGGTTCAAGACAACTGCAGCCCCTGCGGTGCACGGCGTCTCTCATCTGGATTTACTTCGCCTTCCTGAAACCTGGGCTTTACGGCTTTTGGATCCTTTTCAGATGGTTGAGGCGGGCGCATTGGCTTGGCCCGACGCTGTCCTTTACGGAGTGGTCAACGTTCTCGCCAAGGATGTTGGCGCTTCCACGGTGGATCGGTTTCGACCAGTGCTCATTTTCAGTGTCCTTTACCGTGCTGGGTCAAGGTTGAGGCCACGTCAACTTCTACGTCTTCTGGCCCGTCACATGGATGTTGAAGCCTTTAGATTTCTCGCAGGGTGCGAAGTTTCAGGTTTGGTTGGTGCTTCAGGCGGAGGTCGAAAATGCCTTGCAGGATGATTGCTCATGGCGTGGTTTGTCCACGGACTTGGTTCGCGCTTTTAACCACGTACCTCGACAACACACTTTCCAACTCTCCCGGCACCTTGGTGTTCCCGAGTGTGTTTTGCTACCATGGACTTCCTTCCTTTCCAATTGTACTCGGGCATTTGATGTGCGTGGTTATCTTAGTGCCTGCGCTAAATCAATTTGTGGGCTTCTGGAGGGGGATGCGCTCAACGTCTTTGGGATGACCCAGTTGTGTGTAGCCTGCCATTTGTACCAGCGGGCTTATTGTCCTGATGTGAGGTCTTTGAGCTTCGTGGATAACCGTGGCTTGGTGGCTCAGATTGTTGGCCAACTGCTGAGTGCTTTTCCCTGCCTGGTTGGGTTCTTCGTCTCTCGGAACCTTTTTGTCGATCCTTCCAAATCCTATTGTTGGGCTTTGAGCGCTGATCTTCGTAAGCCGATGACGATGGTTCCTTTCACTCGGGTTGACCATGCCCATGAGTTGGGAGGTGTTCTTTCTTTCACCAAGAAACAAAGTTTACTGGGCTTCGACAGAAACGCATCCAGCGTTTCCCATTTCGTTGGAAACGCTTACCCACAAGCTGGGCCCCCCTGGCTCAGAAGTTGTCAGTCCTTCCTTCCGTCTTCTGGTCCTCTGCCCTCTATGGCGTCAATGGGTCACGCATGGGAGAGGAACACCTTGATCGTTTGCGATCGCAAGCTATGCGGGCTCTTCGGTTGGATGGTGCTGGTGTGAATGGGCTTTTGAGGCTTTCCCTTTCCACTACTCCTGCAGCGGGCCCCGGGTTTTGGCGTTTGCGGCGCGCTGTCCTTTCATTCGTCCGTCTTTTGCGCAAGGAGCTTCGTTTGCTTGTGGAGTGGACACGCTTCATGCAACACTTCGCTGGGAAACTGTTGAGTGGCCCCTTCTCTCAACTGTTAGTTGTGCTTGGTCCTGTTGCTTGGCGTTCTGAATCACCATGTTTGATTGACCACGATGGATTTTCCTTTGACCTGTTGCGCGCTGACCCTGCAGTGCTTGAAAAGTTGTTGGGGGATGGATGGCTGCAACATGTGGCTAGGATAGCTGCCAGGAGACAAAGCGTGGATGACCTTGCTGGCCTTAGTCCTCAAGTTCTTTGCTTTGAAGTGGGATCGTTGACCGCCTTGGACAGGGCTAGATTGGACGCGCTCCAGCCACGGACATTTGTTAGTGCTGCAAACCATCGGAAGTATGACCGCGCGGAGACTGGACTTTGTTCGGTGTGTTGTGTTTTGGACACTACGGCTCATTGGAGGATCTGCCCACGCTTTCAGAGCATTCGTGGGCAGATTGCTGGCTGGGTGGATGTTCGCCCTTTGACGCGAAGGCTGTATGTGACCACGTGTTGCCATCGCGTTCTCCATTTGAGTGCCTGTGGAAAGAAGCGCTGTACACATTCCTGACAAGACTGGGGAGTTCTTTTCTCTTCACGGCTCCGAGGCTATCGTTCAACATGTCTTTGCAGATGGATCAGCGACGGATTCGAGAAAACCTTACCGCTTGGCGGCATGGGGGGCCGTTTGTGCCACCTCTGGTGAGATCATCTCGGCGGGCCACGTCCCAGGTTTGAATCAGTCTATAGATCGGGCTGAGTTACTTGCTATCTTGAGCGCCTTGGAATGGCGTTCTTTGCGTGCCGTTGACATGCGCGTCTGGATTGACTCGCAATTTGCCTGTAATGGTGTGCTCCGTCTTCAAGAGCATGGGGAGGCCGGAGACTGGTCCCATCGGGACGTGGAGCGACGTACAGGTGTTGGTGGTGGAGGCTGGAGTTCCCAGCCGCCTGGACTGATAAGCTTACCTGCCCCTTCCAAGATTGGGTGAAGATCCGGAATGACAGGGCGGATGTTCTGGCTTGTCGTCAAACCAAGACCGACCTTGCGAGTTTAAATTGCTTCCAAGCCTTGGCTCACTTTGATTCGCGTATTACCAGGATGAGACAGCTGCGCCCGTTCTATTCGCGACTGGCTGCCCAAGAGAAACCTGATTCTGAAGGAACCGCCGTTTCGCATTTTGATTTTGATGTGGCTCAATTTTGCGTTGACGCTTTGTACATTTCCGATGTCAGCACTTGGGTCAATGTTCCTTCCGGACCAAGCCCTTTGCCATTTCGGTTTGTTTGTGACTTGGTTGGCTTTCTGATTGATAGGGCTGATCCCGCGGGCGATGTTTACCCTTGTTGCTATGAAGAATTGGTTTTATGGCTCGCGAAGGATTTTGATTTTCAGCTTCTTTTCACGAATCCTGCTGCTTTGGGATCTTTGGTTTATTATGTCAGGACTGCGTTGGTTTGGTTCTATAGTTTGAATGATTTGGGTGGCGGTGATGTTCTTTTCGACCGCCAAAACAAGGTCTCGCTTGGGATTCATCGGCCCGCTGGCGGGGTCTATGTCCGTCTGGCTGCAGCTGATGCACAGCGCTGCAGTGGACTCATGGCAAATTTCACGGCCAGTCGACCCATTCGCAAAGCTTGCGATGTGGCGAGACCTATTCCTGTATAGGTGTCTTCGTTAAATACCGGGCTATGGCCAATACGGTGCTGCCTCGCTGTGCCTACTTGGACCTTGGAGCGCTCCGCGATATTGGATACATTTGCAAGAGGTTGAGTAGAGTTATGAGAGATGTTTTTGATATTATTGATAGAATATCCGTTGGGAAAAGAAGCAGGGAAATGGATGGAATTTATGATGGAAATGTTTAGTGGTAATATGATTGGATAGATGTACGCTCCGGTGATCTAACGTAGCAATGGAAAAGCGCCATATTTTGTACAGAAACCTTGGGAAACCATCAATTATTAGTGGATTTTCCATAGCTATGTTAGATCACCAGAGGGTATGGGATACTGGTTGGGTTTTATTGGTGGGTTGCAGGTTGGAAAAAATGAGTGAGATCAGAGGGTATAGTAAAGGGACTAGTGAGGGACATAGTGGGTGAAGATGGGGCCACGTCCGCTCATTGATAATTCATGTTCAACGTGATTTCACTAGTCAGGGTAATCAATGCTCATTCTGTCCAATCCCGGACATCAGGCCTAGTCTTCAATTGAATTTTGTACGCTTTGGAGGCCAATTGGAGCAGAAACCTGATGTTCTGCACGGAGCCAGGCGTTGGCCACCGCGCTGCAAACCAACAACATTTCAGTGCTCGCGAACATCAATTTGGAAGGCGAACATGTTGACAACATGGGCATCAAGGCGGAACATTTGCCTGCATCACTGTTGAATTTCGCAAACCTCCATGTGTCAAACTCCATGTCGTGGAGTAGATGACAACATGTTACATTTTTCCTTCAGAATATGGGCTGCGTGGCCAAGACGCGATGCTGCACTGCAACTTGTGACTCTCAAACCTTGTGTGTTGTCTCTTGAATTTACAGCCAGGCGCTGGCCGAAATGTTGATGGCCAACACTTCCATGAAAAACCTCAACCTTGCTTCGACGGGAATCTCTGATGAGGGCCTTCAGGCGGTGATTCTCGGTGCCGCATAGTCAGAGAAGAAATTCACGAAACATTTTACTGAAATTGGCTTAGTTCGTGGAGGACCACGAGGGACTGGGTGTGCCCACTTCAGGCTACCTGGAGCCCAGAGTTGATCCTTTTGTCAATGATGATTGGAGGCAGTGAACAAGTCATTTGGGCAATGCGGCTTTCGCAGGTCCTGGCAAAGGGCTTGCGCGTCAATCGCACTTTAGAGGAGCTCAACCTTGGTGGGAATCACTTCTCTGACACGCAGGTGCCTCTTTTGTGGGCACCATTCTGTCCGTGGAGCGTTTTGATTTTGAATCCACCGTTTCCCAGTTCTGTGGCACTTCATCAGCGTCAAGAGTTTGTACATCGCTGCACTTGCAGGTTTTGAGCGAGGCCCTCGAGATCAATAGCTCGCTGAAAGATCTCTTTGTTGGCCACAAAAGCGTCGAAGACGACTGTTGCCGGGTGACCGCCCCGAGCCAGGCGCCTTCCCCCCTTGTCCCTCTGGTTTCCTGCCCTGATAGTCCAGCCAATGCTAGGACCTAAAAGCGGTGGTGGAATTGAAGCAAGGGCGAGGCGAGGATTTTCGAGTCATCGACTGGAGACAGGTGAAGAAACAGGTTGAAGAAGATCCAAAAGCAGCAAAAAAGTGTTGGATCCTCAGAGGTGTCGCTAGGAGTTAAGGCATGATAGCGTCCACCCCATGTTCAGCCGAAGTGCAGTGAGCATGTGAGCTGCCAATGCTGCAGATCTGCGAAGGGCTTTTGAACTGTATAAGCGTAGATTCTCAGGATTAGGGCCATTCTCCTTCATGTAGCCTTCAGGAAGATTGATATCAACAGGTTCAGCGCGGAGTTTTCCAGACTAGGAATTCTGTTCTGACGCCAGATGTAGATGAAACATATGGCTCCTGAGGGCTGGATGAAGAACATCAGGAAGAGACGAGGAAATGGAGTGAAGAAGGAGGACACTTGGTGAAGGATTTCTTCACGGTGCACATCCCAGGCATCGTCCGGGCAGCAGAAGCCGGCGACATCGCCGCCCTCCGCGGCTTTGTCCGCGCAGACAACGCAGCGGTGCGCTTGACCAACAGCGCAACGGGCCGGTGCCTCAGGAGCCACGTCGCCACGTCGCCACGTTGCCATGCGTCCTCCTCCCGTCGTTGCCACCGAGGCCGCACGGCGCTGCACATGGCAGCGTTGCGCGGCCACTGCGAGGCCGTCGATGTTTTGCTCGGGAATCCTTCCGCTTGGCTCCACCGCCGCGACATCCGGGAGCTCCTGGCGAACAGTGCCCCAGTCGAGGCCCAGGACAAGGAGGATGAAGTGCCCGTTGGGCGTTCTGTTGGGAGCCTCAGAGCGGTTGGGACAGTGGTGGACGGTTGGTCACTCAAAATGCCAAAACATTACCTGAAAGAGAAGCAACATGAAACAACCCAAGCAAAAAGATGTTTCCAGTTTCCACCAGGCACAACTGAATAAATCTTGTGCGCATGAATAGTATCCTGACCGGGACACAACCTGACAGTCAAATTTCAAACAAATCAGTTTCTCTAGCCGCGAGAGAGGCCTGCATAGATGTTTTCCGCTTGCAGGGTTTCCAGCAAAAACAACTTTCGACGATGTTGCATTGGTTGAGTCACGGCTTGTCTTGCAACCACCCATCAAGGTGGATTTATCAGCCACTGTCTTCCTATGTTGATGTTTGGAGGACTAAAAACGGTCGAAGATAAGAATCACCAACTGCACTGAACGCTGTATAAAATAGCACTCCTCTCTTCGTTGCTGAAGCCACCAAACAAGCCGTACTCCATCTCTCATGAAAGTATACGTGCGATTCATTGCTTGGATTTTTAGGAATATGCAAAATGACCGGCAATGCTTTCATCCACACTTGGATGTTGGATATAATTGGATATACTTGTTTGTTGGATGTACTTTGCTAGAACGCATCGGGTACGCAAGACCGTTCATCCTATATTTTGTTGCATCCTGACAACAGCTTGGCATGATGAGGTCTGGAAAGATCCGTTCGGTTTTCATCCAAGTTTCTCTGTCTCAGTTGTCGTGTCCCCCCCTTGACGTTATCACGTCCACCTCTCAGTTGCGCTGTTGTGCCACTAACGCTGCCATCCCCCCTTCTTGCCAAACATGGCTGTATCCCTTTCAATCAGGTCCCACGTGACCCCTGATGCCGCATGTGCTCAGGAGACTTTCATTGGCGATGTCGAAGGTGAAACGCCGCTGCATTTGGCAGCTTGCGAAGGGCACAGCGCTGTGGTGCAGCTCCTACTGGCAGCGCGGGCACCGCTCGAGGCGAAGAACCGGCAAGGTCGGGCGCCTCAGATCGGTGAAGCCACATGTCTACCGAAAAACCCAATTGATAGGTGCGGCGCATCATATATATCATTATATGATATCATACAAGCCTTGTGGTTTGCATGAATAGACAAGATCATGTACAAGTGTTGCATCTTTTATGTGTTGTAAATTGTGAATGCTTTTTGGGTGGGTGACTGATCTTGAAAGAGTGGGAGATACAGAGATACAGTGACAACGGCTGGGAGACAAAGGATTCGAAGAACGGCGGAACACAAAATGCTAGACAACGTGGGAGACAAAGAGTGAGATACAAAGGTTGGGAGACACAGCTGGAGATCAAATGTGTGACAAAGGACTAGGGGAGAGAGACAAAGGTGGAACACAAAGGTGGGGAGTGGGAGACAAAGGACTGGGAGGCAAAACAAAATTGAGAGATAAAAAGCGGGAGACTTGCAGACAAGCCTCGCAACTCAGCCCTGGCATTATACCCTGGCTGAGTTCCTCTGTGACAAACAGAGCGCATCAAAATAACAAAATTAGGAGAGGGCAGGCCAATTTTTTCACTCTGCCTCGGCCCGTTCCTGCTTGAATTTCAATTGAATTCCAATGAAGCATTCAACATGCCTCAGATTCCATGGATCTGGGTTGGCAGCCCTCGGGAAAAGCACGTTCGGGGATGAAAGCTCAAAAGGAAACACATCAGACCAAGCCGTAGTTTTGAAACTCTTGTAGACCCCACCAAAAAAAGGTCAGCAATGGATTTCAATGTCGTCTCAGGGGAAACCAACTGCGGTCTGCCAGTCAACCAAGAAGTCGGTTTACCGCCTGGAAAGCAACAAGCGATTTGCACGCATTTGTGCCAGACTCAATGGGATAAACAAGTTTGTCAAGTACAGTGGAAATGAGTTCAGACAAGACTGAAAAGTATCCAATTGAGTCCCACAAACATTCGACAACAACCTGGTTCCACTGTTCTCATACAGCTATTTCCCTCGGTATTGACCTTGCTGTTGCGGTACATATGTGGCCGTGGATGTCACGCAATCTATAGACATCTCAAGCCAGGTGATGTCCACATCTGATTCATCGACCTTTGTAGACCAGCCAACTTAGCCAACCACGAAGCCACAGCATAAATAAAGCCGCTAGGTTGAGGCAACGCTTGGGCCAATTCATCATTAAGAATCGGAAATCACAATGCCCTTATGACAAAATAGATTCAGTCATGGTCCAGCTCGAAAAATGACGGTGTGACACGGCTTCTGGCTCAGTACATAATCACCCAAAAAACATCAGCCAGCATCCCCATTGATTATCGAGCTAATCAAATATTTGACCAGAATCTGTTGGTCAACATCTTCAAGACTGCTGCGTGCTATTCTGGCTGATGGGCATTGAGGGACGGAATGTCGCTCATTCCTTTCCGGTGACTGGTCTGCCCAAGGACAAAACATTCCCAGGCCATGTCAAACAAGGAGTCGATATATTTCGGAACTGAGTAGGTCAGGGAAAACACCAAACCACCATAACACCGGATGTTGTTAGTCGAAGGAAAGGACCATCCCAACTGATGCTAACAGTGGGAGAGAAAGGAGTGGGAGGCAAAGAGGGAGATGTGTTCAAGCTCTGCGGTAGCAAAACAGACTTCCTACATGGCAATCCTGACTTCTCTTCCCATTTTAAACCTCAACCTTGAAACCGTCACTGCTGTTCGGTTGCAAAGCTAGGTCAATTCACCATCGCTTGTTGTCTGAATGAGATTTGAATGAAAAAGTTTTGGCCGTCAGAAACTTCTATTTCAACTGTTCTTGATGCGAGATGAGTAAGCATATTGCTGTACAATAATTTCATTATATAAGAGATTTTAAGTCTCTCACTGTGTCATTGAATTTACTTAGTATATCAAAACTTAAGTGTTCAGCAAATGCATTTTATTGCATAAATCAAAATCACACATCTTGAGAAAGTATCAATATTATCAAAAACCATAGCGCAGAGTTTCAGTTAAGTCTATTTCTGTTGTCTTCCGCGCAATCGCCCGAGAAACTTCAGATCAGTTTTTACTGGTGCTCAGGACAGTGGCCTCTCGAAAGAAAATGCCCCTGTTATGAATTACTGCGGAAAAAACCTATCAACTTGGTAGCTTCGAGGTTGCCCGTTTGCCCATCGGATTGAGACCAAACACGAAACCGAGAACCAATGGGCCAACCAACAGAATTGGCACCAACCCCCTTGGCAAGCCAGCGCTTGCAGTGCCGCGCAGCTGCAACTGCCGAGGTTTGACGGCGCTGGAGTTGGCGTGCAAGAACCAACGCAACGATGCTTTCCGGGAGCTGCTGAGGATGGGGGCCCATGCCTCGAAGGTGGATAGTCGGGAGCCTCGGTGTGGCAAGTCCGTTGATTCCACTTGGCTACTTTGATGCTTCATCCCTGGCTCTTGTTGCATGAACTTGGTCCTTCAGACGTTCTTGCAGAAATCCATTGCCTGTTGGATTTCAGGCTTCTTAAGAATGCTTTTCGGTGTGTAGCCATTGCATTGTTCAAAATTTTGAAATTGTTTGATCATATAAATGACATGGGTGGCTTCCAAGTCATTGCCAGAGCTTTGTGCGGGTTTTGTGATTTCCCTTTCGGGTTGTTTTTTCCCCAGATAGCTGTCAAGCTATAAGGGGTTCTTACTTCTCTATGGTAGGGCCTCTGATCGGCGCTTTTGTTTGCCGCTGCTCTGCCGCTGCTCTGCCGCTGCTCATGCTTGTCTCCCCTTGTCTCCCCTTTGTCTC
>VSDK01015396.1:74333-92710 GCA_009767595.1 Symbiodinium kawagutii
GTTCTGAACAACTGGGGGGGGGTTGTGAACAACTAGGGGGGGGATGAGGGTAGTTTGGGGTCTATTTGACCGACCCTCCTTTTTAGCGTAAATTGCTCCAAAAAACCTTGTTTGTGTTTACAAAGAATAATTAAGGTATTTAATTAATTTGTAAATTAAATTGAACAACTTGGAATATCTTTTAGATTTTTTTTATTTATTTAATTAATTCGAAGGTTGGAAAGCCTGGATCTGGAAACAATTATTTTTGTAATTATTTTAATTATTTTAATTGTTTTGATTATTTTAGTTATTTTAATTATTTTTATAAAAAGTAATTGAATAATATTTAATTCAAATAATTAAAATAATTAAATGGATTTTCGGATATGCTGGCGCAGCATGTAAGTGTGGTCCTGGTCGACAGCGGTAGAATGGCTAGATGAAAAGAGGTGCACGGCACCATCTTGGATGTTGCGGCAATTCCTTTTTGTAGAGTGGTTGAGTTTTTACTTAGATTTGTTTGCGCCAGCCCAGAAGTTAAAACAATCTGGGTGCGAAATCGTTCCTCCGAAGTCTTGCCCTGTGTGCGTCAACCACTCCTACAAAGAGGCTTCTGTTTTTCACCACCCGCATCAGCGTCCATAGGCCAAGGAGAGAGCTGGCCAAAGATCCACTGCAGAGCAAACAGGTTTTAACGCAAACCCATTGGCTTTGATGGTGACCCCAACGTGACCTGCCCAGCTGTTCTGATCGATTCCATTTGAAGTGCCGCGACTGGCTGCACTCTGCCGAGGTTCGACCGCACTGATGTTGGCGGTAAAGAACGGTCACGCCGAGATTTGCCAGCAGCTGCTGAAGGCTGAGGCAAAGGTGGATGCTAGCGCCAAGTCTGGCCGGGAGCCTCGGTGTGGCGGGTGCTTTGATTCCAATTGGCCACTACCCCTGGTATTGTTCGATGCCTCTTGTTGACGTGGTGATTTCAATAGTTTTTCGAGTCTTCAATGCCGGGGAACATCTGCGCTCCGCCAAGGTTTGCTGCTTATGGCGGCGAGGAAGGGTCAGGCCGAGCTCTGCCAGGACTTGCTGAAGGCCGGGGCAAAGGTGGATGCCCAGGACTCGGATGGCCGGGGGCCTCGGTGTGGCGTGCTCGGTAATTCCAATGGGCCACCACCCCTGTTATTGTCCAGAACGTCTTGTCTCATCATGTTGCCTGTGAATATTGATGTGGTGATTTTTGGATTCTTGCGAAAGTATTGGAGCTTTGGACAGTTTTGATTTTTGGCCATGGGGTGGATGCGGTGAGGCGTTTGGAAGTCATAACATAGGCTGACTGGTTGTGCGGTCACTATTCAAGGTATCATGCAAACTTCATCATCTTGATCATGAATTGTCTAGGTCTTAGGTGGGATGTGTGCTTTATCCAGATTCAGTTCATGGGATTATACATCCCTTTCCTGCGTGGAAAACATTTGTTTGTTCTGATGGCCGTATGGCGCATCCGGGTGTCAACGCATCATAGAAATCCCAAACGGGAACATTGACATGGGCGAGCGGAACGGAGTAGCGCGTACAGCAATGCAGTCATGCTTAACCCCGCAGTTTCTCCATGTTTTTCCTCGGAAAGAAAATGCCCCTGCCTCGAATTTCTCCGTAAAAACACGATCAACTTGGTAGCTTCGAGGCTGGGGAGGTTCCGCTCACCCATTGCATCGTCAGTCAAAGCCTCTTCTGGTCATCAAGGGAGTCAAAACACATGGGTCCTCATGCCTGGGGAAGTCAGTGTGCACATCACCCCGAGGAAAAATTGTCGTGGAATAATTTGGGAATAATTTTCACTCCTGGCGTCAAAGCGCGGGATGGATGACCTTGGAACATGAAAACACAATGTTGGGAATAGATAGTGTGGTGGAATCATGTTTGACCTGAGGGTGAAGTGAACGTATGTCATGTTTTGGAAAAACTTGCATAATATGATCATACAAATTCCCATGATCATCCCAACATATACTAAACATATTTAAACACTTTTTTGATCTCAAATGTATATGAACAGAGATTATGCTAATCAACGCATTTTCGCAACATTTTCCTCCCCGTGGTCTCTGCAGGTGCCCCTGGACTTCTGATGCTCTCCCCCACCTTACGGTGGGAACCTCGCTATCTGGATAGGAATAGGAACCCAATAAGAAGTGCCTTAAAGGCCTTGCCCTGTGACCCTGCGCCAGCCTTCGATGTCTTGGGCTTTCTTGCCCCTTCTCCATATGAAGCTGCATTTTTCTGGTGCATCTCCTTCCTGTGGCCAGACATCCCTGGGTTTGAGATGGTCTTACCAAGATGTTCCATCAACGTTTGTAGCAGAAACGAATCAATACACCAGGGACACCTGTTGACCAAAATTATGCCTGGAAGGTTCCACCCCTTGGGATTATTGATTGGTGACCCAGGTGGATGTGATCAGAATAGTTGAAACGTATTCCTGGTGTGCTACAACCGCCACACCCTCGAGGGCAAGGCCTAGAAAACGAACAGCTACATGTATAATTTGGAAGAAGCCGAAACACGAAAACACAGTGAAGGAAACTGAGAAGCAAACAACCCACAAGTTCACAAGATGGCGACTTGCTCTCACTAAAGGTAAGATCGGGTAAGCCAAACGGGCACAGAGGTGAAGAAAAGGTCTTGGCGGACAATGGCTGCTTTGAAAAGCGTTGGCAGGGATCATGTCAGATGTTTCCGGCAGTTCCTTGTTGCAGAGTAGTTTAGTTTTCCTTAGATTTGTTTGCGTCAGCCCGGAACTCAAAGCATGCATCAAAGTGATTTGATTTAGGTTCGAAATGTTTCCTCCGAAGTCTTGCCTTGTGCGCGTCAACCACTCCTACAAAGAGGCTTCCGTGGCATTCGTATTTTGTCGTATCTCCACGTGGTTTTCATCAGCCATATCAGCGTCCATAGGTCAAGCAGATAGGCCACCGCAGACCCACTGCAGAGCAAATGGAAATGCAACAGGTTTGGACTGGAATCAATGGCTGGATGGCTGGATGAAAAGCCGTGCAAGGGACCATAGTTCCGTGTTGCAGAGTGGTTGAGTTTTCCTTAGATTTGTTTGCGCCAGCCCAGGAGTTAAAGCATGTATCAGAGTGATTTGGCTTCCGTGGCAAAGTGTTGTGGAATCATATTTGACCCAAGGATGAAGTGTACATATATCGTGATTTGGAAAATTTGGAATAAGTTTCACAATATTATCATACATATTCCCATGATCATTTGAAAACATAATCGCAAACATGATATCAGATGAACATAAATGATCCTAGTCAATGCATCTTCCCAACACTTTCGCGTCATTTTCCTCCCCATGGTCTGTGCCGGTATTTAGCCGTCCGACTTCTGGTCCTCTACCTCGCCTTAGATTTGGAACCTCGCTATCTGGATAGGAATAGGAACCCAGTAGGAAGTGCCTTGAAGGCCTTGCGCTGTGACCCTGCGTCGGCCTTCGATGTCTTGGACTTTCTTGCCCCTTCTCCACCTGAAGCTGCATTTTTCTGGTGCATCTCCTTCCTGTGGCCAGACATCTCTTGGTTTGAGATGGTCTTACCAAGATGTTCCATCAACGTTTATAGCAGAAACAAATCGATACACCAGGGACACCTGTTGACCAAAATTATTCCTGGAAGGTTCCACCCCTTGTGATTATTGATTGGTGACCCAGGTGGATGTGATCAGAATAGTTGAAAACAATTGAAAACATATTCTTGGTGTACTGCAACGCCCGCACGTCCTCACACCCACGAGGGCAAGGCCCAAAAACCAAGAGCTATATAGACAATTTTTTTGAAGCCGAAACACGAAAACACAGTGAAGGAAATTGAGAAACGGCGTGAAACAACCAACCACTACAGGTAAGATCAGGTAAGCCAAGGGGGCGCAGAAAGAAAACTTACTGGCAGAGCGTGTAAGTGTGGTCCTGGTGGACAATGGCTGGATGGCTGAATGAAAAGCGGTGCCAGGGACCATGTTGGTTGTTTCCGGCAGTTCCGTATTGCAGAGTGGTTGAGTTTCCTTGTTTGCGCCAGCCCAGAACTTCAAGGACGCATCAAAGTGATTTGGGTTCGAAATGGTTCCTCTGAAGTCTTGCCTTGTGCGCGTCAACCGCTCTTACAAAGAAAGAGGCTTCCGTGGCATTCATATTTTGTCATGTCTCCGCTGGGCTTTCCAGCATGCAAAGGTCAGGAGCTGGGCGGCCACAGATCCGCTGCAGAGCGACCAGAAATGCAACAGATTTGAACTGAAATCCGTCAAGTTTGCCGGTGGCCCCAATGCTGTGCCGCAGAACAGCTGCGCCCTGCCGAGGTTCGACGACGCTGCTTGTGGCAGCGAAGAATGGCCACGCCGAGATCTGCCAGCAGCTGCTGCAAGCCGGGGCCGCGGTGGATGTCCAGGACTCAGATGGCCGGGGGCCTCGGTGTGGCGGCTGCGTGGGTTCCAAGTGGCCACTACCCGTGTTTTTTGCCATACTGTATCTCTTGGTATGGTCATGTTGTCTATGTATGTTGATGTGGGGATGGTTCGATTATTAATTATTGAGTCTGAGGGCTTTGGACACTTGTGATCTGTGGCCATGAGATGTAAGTCATAATTATGATATGAATTTCCTGCTTTCCACGGCAATTGCCATTTGGAAGTCACAATACCAGTTGTGTGGTCAGTATTCAACGTATCATACAAACTTCATTGTCCTGCCAAGTACCGCTTGTGGTACTCGAAGGACATCCAATACTGTATGGCTTCCTCTCTATAACGGTAGCAGTTATGGGCTTCCATCGTATTGTGGTGCACCATCTTTGTTTCTCTTGATTTCACTTTCCATCCTTCGTCTAAGGGCTAACGATGTCTCACCTCACAAAAGTCGATCAGGTCAAACTCAACCTAGTAGCTCTGTAGCTGAACCAGGCTCCGGCTGCCATGTAAACAGCACAAGATCAGTAGCGGTTTTTCCACCAACCCCAGGGGCGCTTGAGTGATAATGCCGTGGAATGGCGGCAATTGGTAACCCTTTGGTTCCAATTTACACAGGTCCCCAAACATTAGAAAATTAAGATGCCATGGAATGCATTGTGGAGCACTCAACCTCAAGTGGTAATCAGGAAGCAACGAAAACAGCACAGCCACACCGAGACCCACCGAAAACACTCCTCACTCCTCCTTGTGTGTCACAGTGTTGTGTGTCTTTGTGCGCGCGTCGAGGGGTCCCAGTCCCAATTTGTTCCTCTTCTTTCCGGACATCATCTCTTCGTCGTACACTATCTTGCTCTGGGGATTGCCATTGATGTGGGGATTGCTCGGTTCTGAGGATTGCCATTGAGCTTTTGACGTTTGTGATCAATGGCCATGAGATGGGCACGGTGAGTCATATGAATTCCCCGCCTCCACGGCAACGGCCATTTTGAAGTCACAACACCAGTTGTGTGGTCAGTATTTAACGTATGACGTATGATACAAACTTCATTGTCTCAATCGTGAATTGCTTAGGTCCTAGGTGGGATTTGAACCGTCTGCTTTGATTGTGAACGCAATGTGAACTGCCCAGAAATTCCGATGGACTCCGCATAACAGCTGCACTCTGCCGAGGTGCCACGGCGTTGATTTGTGCGGCGGCAAATGGCCACTCCGAGGTCTGCCAGCAGCTGCTGCAAGCCGGGGCCGCAGTGGATGCCCAGACTTCAGACGGTCCGGGGGCCTCAGTGTGGCGGGCTGCGCTGGTTCTAATTGTCACTACCCATGTTTTTGCCATACTGTATGGCTTGGTGTGGTCATGTTGTCTATGACTGTTGACGTGGGGGTTGCTCGATTCTTGACTGCTGAGTCTTGGAGCCTTTGACATTTGTGAACAATGGCCATGAGATGGGCACGGTGAGTCATATATGAATTCCCTGCCTCCACGGCGACGACCGTTTGGAAGTCGCAGCACCAGTTGTGTGGTCAGTATTCAACGTATCGTACAAACTTCATTGTCTCAATCATGAAGGTTCTAGGTGGGGTTTTAACCATCGGATTTGATTGTGACCGCAATGTGACCTGCCCAGAAATTCCGATGGACTCCGCTCGCTGTGCCACGTAACAGCTGCGCTCTGCTGAGGTGCGACCGCGCTGCTTGTGGTGGCCGACAAAGGCATGGCCGAGATCTGCCAGCAGCTGCTGCAAGCCGGGGCCAAGGTGGATGTCCAGGACTCAGATGGCCGGGGGCCTCGGTGTGGCGGCTGCGCTGCTTCCAAGTGGCCACTACCCGTGTTTTTGCCATACTGCGTGGCTTGGTATGGTCATGTTGTCTATGAATGTTGATGTGGGGATTGCTCGGTTCTTGATCACGAGATGGGCACGGTGAGTCATATATGAATTCCCTGCCTCCACGGCGACGACCGTTTGGAAGTCGCAGCACCAGTTGTGTGGTCAGTATTCAACGTATCATGCAAACTTCATTGTCTCAATCATGAAGGTTCTAGGTGGGGTTTTAACCATCGGATTTGATTGTGACCGCAATGTGACCTGCCCAGAAATTCCGATGGACTCCGCTCGCTGTGCCACGTAACAGCTGCGCTCTGCTGAGGTGCGACCGCGCTGCTTGTGGTGGCCGACAAAGGCATGGCCGAGATCTGCCAGCAGCTGCTGCAAGCCGGGGCCAAGGTGGATGTCCAGGACTCAGATGGCCGGGGGCCTCGGTGTGGCGGCTGCGCTGCTTCCAAGTGGCCACTACCCGTGTTTTTGCCATACTGCGTGGCTTGGTATGGTCATGTTGTCTATGAATGTTGATGTGGGGATTGCTCGGTTCTTGATCACGAGATGGGCACGGTGAGTCATATATGAATTCCCTGCCTCCACGGCGACGACCGTTTGGAAGTCGCAGCACCAGTTGTGTGGTCAGTATTCAACGTATCATGCAAACTTCATTGTCTCAATCATGAAGGTTCTAGGTGGGGTTTTAACCATCGGATTTGATTGTGACCGCAACGTGACCTGCCCAGAAATTCCGATGGACTCCGCTCGCTGTGCCGCACAACAGCTGCACTCTGCTGAGGTGCGACGGCGCTGATTTTTGCGGCCTCGAGAGGCTACGCCGAGATCTGCCAGCAGCTGCTGCAAGCCGGGGGCGCAGTGGATGGCCAGGTCCGGGGGCCTCAGTGTGGCGGGCTGCGCTGGTTCTAATTGTCACTACCCATGTTTTTGCCATACTGTATGGCTTGGTATGGTCATGTTGCCTATGTATGTTGACGTGGGGGTTGCTCGATTCTTGACTGCTGAGTCTTGGAGCTTTTGACATTTGGGATCAGTGGCCATGAGATTGGCACGGTGAGTCATATGAATTCCCCGCCTCCACGGCGACGGCCATTTGGAAGTCACAACGTAGTTTGATCAGATGTGTGGTCAGGTATCATACAAACATCATTGTGTCGATCATCACTGGTCTAGGTCCTACGTGAATGAGTGCTTTATCCAGCTCATTGGGATTTTGTATCCTATTTTCTGGGTGCAAAGCATTTGTTTGTCGTGGTGGCCGTATGGCGCATCTGGGTGTCGACGCATCATAGAAGATCCCAACGGGAACGTTAATGAAATGGGCGAGTGGAACGGACTAGCGCAACAGCAATATGTCTTGATTATTTTCTCGGAAAGAAAACGTTTTCCTCGGAAAGAAACTGCGCCCGTCCGTTGGTCCATTGCATGGTCAGTTGCGTGAGAGCCGAGCCTCTTCTGGTCCTCTAGGGAGTGAAAACACACGGTCTTGCCTTTGGAAGTTGTTCCAATGTGCAAGTCACTCTCGGGAATAATCAATTGTTGTGGAATAATTTGGCAGTAGTTTTCACTCCTGGAGTCAAAGTGTCGGGATTGACGATCCAGGAACACCAGTAAAAACGTAATGTTGGGAATAAATAGCCTGGTGGAATCATAGCTGACCCAAGGGTGAAGTGTACATATGTCATTGACAGGCTTCGCACACACATAAAACTTGGTATTTACCATGGTTTTTAATCGTTGCAAGCAAAAAACATTGTAAATACCAATAGTTTTTGCGGCTGATATATGTGGAAATTTCCACAGAAAAGTGATGTGCTGTGGAAGATTCACGGCATCTTGGTACAACTTTTTTTGGCTGATATATGTGAACCTTTTCGTAGAAATTTGACGCGCTATGGCTATGGGAAATCTAAGGCATCTTGGTATAAGTCTTTTTGGGCTGATATATGTGGAAATTTCCAAAGAAAAGTGATGTGCGATGGAAGATTCAAGGTATCTTGGTACAAGTTTGTTTGGCTCATATATATGGAAATTATCTTTCAAATATCATGTTCCATGGAAAACTCAAGGCATCTTGGTACAAGTCTTTGGGCTGACATATGTGGAAATTTCCATGGAAAAGTGATGGGCTTTGGAAGATTCAAGGCATCTTGGTACAAGTCTTTTTGGGCTGATATATGTGGAAATTTCCAAAGAAAAGTCATGTGCTATGGAAGATTCAAGGTATCTTGGTACAAGTTTGTTTGGCTGATATATATGGAAATCATCTTTCCATGGAAAACTCAAAGCATCTTGGTACAAGTTTGTTTGGCTGATATATATGGAAATCATCTTTCCATGGAAAACTCAAGGCATCTTGGTACAAGTCTTTTTTGTTGAAATATGAAGAATATTATTGAAATATCATGTGATGTTGAAACATCAAGGCATCTTGGTACAAGTCTTTTGGACTGATATATGTGGAAATTTCCATAGAAAAGTGATGTGCGGTGGAAAATTCAAGGCATCTGAGTACAAGTCTTTTTGGGCTGATATATGTGAACATTTTCATAGAAATTTGATGCGTCATGGGAAAATCAAGGGATCTTGGTACAAGTCTTGTGGGCTGATATATGTAGAAATTTCCATAGAAAGTGATGTGCTGTGGAAGATTCAAGGCATCTTGGTACAAGTCTTTTTGGGCTGATATCTGTGAACATTTCATAGTGAGTGACATAGTTGCTTCCACTGATGCCCTGAATAGCATGTCACGAATCACGATGGGTCATGACATAGGCCCTTGAATGCTCAAGAGAAAAAGGGTGCTCGACGAACCGCCTTCGCTTCTCATGGTAGCGGAGCTGTGAGCGGTTGCTTGGGGCCTACTTGGAGTACAAGCTGAAGGGCATCTTTGGGTAGCATGCAGCAGAGCCCAGGTGCTAGTCCAGCCCAGAGCCCTGGAGGCTCACCTATCGCAGCAGCTGGATCCACTCCGGCTATCGATGGAGCAGAAATCGCCAGACGTATGGTGGAGGCCACTGAGGCCGCCTCCTTAGCAGCAAAGGCAGCAGTGGAAGCCTTGGAGCAGCGCAATGCCAGTGGAGGAAGTGACTGGTATAAACTAGTCCCGAAGCCCTCAACCTTCGAGCCGAAAAACAGAGAAGAAGAGATCTCTCTTTGGAGAGACTGGTGGTGGTCGATGGAACAGTATCTTAGCACTGTTGACCAAGGTTTCCAGATGGACATCGACCTGGTGAAGAATGATGTGGGAAAGGAGATCCACATAGGCAGCCTTGGAGAAGAAGAACGAAAACGAAGCCTTTTCCTCTACTCCCTCTTGGCCAGCTTGCTCCGAGGCAGGCTGTTGATGATAGTCCGTGGTGTTCGACACAGCAACGGATTCGAAGCATATCGCCAACTTTTGGCGAATTGCCAACCTCCCAGTCGAAACAGAGCTCTTGGAATCCTCAATGGGATTATGTCATGGCCATCTTTCTCCATGAAGAGCTCTTTGCTTGGGCAGATCCTGAAGCTCGAGCAGGCTTTCCACGAGTACGAGAAGGTGGCGACGGCAGTGAGCGAGGAGATCAAGTTTGCAGTGCTTTTGCGGTGCATTGGAGGCCAACTTCGAGTTCACTTGAATGTGACGATTGATGATGGGACTACCTACAGCAAGCTCAGGGAGTCCATTTTGCAGTATGACCGTGCAACGGTTCGTTGGACGGAGAGCATGGCACTAGGCAGCGATCTGGTCGACCCCTCTGCTGACATGGATGTGGACCGAGCCTTGAAAGGGAAGGACAAAGGCAAGTCGAAAGGCAAACCTGGAAAGAAAGGAGATGATAAACACAAAGGCAAAGGCGACCACAAAGGACATGCCAAAGGTCATGGTAAAGGGAAATCCTATGATGGTGGTGGCAAAGGCAAGGGCTACAACCAGCAGTCGCAGAAGGGCAACTTTCAGAACTACCAGAAGGGCCAGTTCCAGTCCAAAGGCAAGGGCAAGTCGAAAGCAGATGGAAGACCCATCTGCAACAACTGCGGTAAACCCGGCCACTATGCCCGGGACTGTTGGTCTGCAGTTCGCCAGATTCAGAATGGTGGTGAGGCCAGTGAAACTGCCTCGACTGCCAATGTTGGTGCCCTCTCCGAGACCTCAACCAACAATGGACAGAGCGTCACCCCCAGCATGAGCGCATCTCGCGTACGCCGAGTGCAATACACACAGCCGGTGGTTTTCGATTTGCAGTCAGATGGTGAAGATGACCATAGCCATGTGGTTAGGATGATCCATGAATGTGAAGAGTTTTTCATTGGGGAAGATGATGATGAATGGGATGTTTTGGTGGTTGATCCTGAGCCTTCGTTTGACCTGACGGAGGACAACTATGCCTTGGAGTCCCAGCCGAAGGTTGTCTCGACCGACTTCAAGCTCTATGACGTTGCCATGGACATGACCTACCGTCGCAGCAGGTCTGATGATTCTACATGCTGGACCCCAAGGACAAGGTGCGCTTCTTCAAGAACATGTTCCACGTCGAGCTCTACGAGTTCCAGCTCTCCTGATCGAGCCCTGCATGTCAGAGCTCTTTCCAACATGAAGTATGAGGACGTGGAGATCATTCTTGACAGTGGAAGTGATGCCACTGTCCTTCCTGCAAGCTTCAGGAATGCAGGTGAACTGGTGGCTGGAAGCTCAGCAGCTCTTTGGGATGCTCAAGGTGGAAAGATTTCAACTGGTGAATGCCGTGAAGTCAGCTTGGAGTTTGAGACTGATGATGGCAACATGGTTATCCTTCGAGATCGTGGCCATGTTTCCCCAAGTGTTGGGCAACCTTTGGTCAGTTTTGGCCGTATGCTGAAGAAAGGATGGCAAATCGTGATGGACGAGTTCAACCAGCCGAAGCTCTTCCATGCCAAGCAGAATGTGGCCATCCCCATCAGCTACAAGAACCACAGCCTGGTGGTAACTGGAAGGATTCAACGCATCTCCCATGTTCGAATGGTACAGGTGAGTGTGCCCAGCAGATGGTTCAATGCTTCTACAACATGGACGGTGACTTCACAGGGTTTCCCCATGGTTTGTTCCAAAGGCAGCAACTATGTTGATCCTCCAGCCCGTTTTTCCTCAGGTGAATGGCGTTACAGGACTACTTTTGGTGTTGCTGAAGCTGATTGCTACTTGCTGGAGTTTGCCGAGGACCTCGAGAAGCTTGGCAACAAGTCAGCTCCAGTGGATGGGAAGTTCAACAGACTGATCACCATCCTGACTCAGAGTGTGCTGACCCCAGAGGAGATGGGCTTCATCATGGAAGATTTTGAGACGAGCATGGAAACTGCCAAAGCCAGCTCTTCAAATGCGCAACCCATGGAAGTCGAGGCCACACTTTCTTCGATTCCTGCTTCTGCATCAGCCCCGGTAGTTGCTGCAGATGCTCAAGTTGGTGAACAACAACTACCTCCAGAACCAGTTCCTCAAGCAGAAGCTGGTGGACAAGGAGTGCCTGGACCCCAAGATGGACCACGTTTTCCTCCGATCCCTGTTGCCCAGGAGCTGGTGGTTAAGCGTGACACCGTTGAAGTGCAGGGACAGACCATCACTCCAGACAGCACAGCAGTACTGTTGAGAGCAGCTTGCAAGTGTTTGGGCCTTTCCCAGAGTGGTTCAAAGACAAAGATGTGGACCAGGTTGAGCCAGAAAGTGGATGCAATGCGCTTGGCAGCCACGAAGAACATAGCAGAGCAAGTGCGTGCTGAAGGAGAACGAGAACCAGTTCAACAACTGAAAACCAGCCCTCCTGAAGATTACAACGAGGTGCTGAAACACAACATCACCCACTTGCCGTACGCTGATTGGTGCCCATCCTGCATCAAAGCAAAAGGCAGGCCGGATTACCACAAGAGCACCGAGTACCGCAAGCGTGGTGAGCCATGTGTCAGCTTCGACTTGAGCTACACGAGCAAGACCCCAGACCCCAATGCCAAGTTGACAGTGATGGTGGCCACTTGTTCCCAAACTGGTGGTGTCTGGGCTGTCCCTTTGCTCGACAAGGCTGACCAGTTCTACATGGCCAAGGAGTTGGTGCGTTTCGTGCAATGGCTTGGTCACACCCAACTTTCTTTGAGGTGTGATGGAGAACCAACGATGCTGAAAGTTCAAGAGTTAGCTCAAAGAAGCTTGGTTGAGATGAAGTACAAGGTGAAGATCGACAATGCCAAGATTGGAGACCATGCCTCGAATGGACTTTGTGAAGGAGCAGTCCACCGCATCCGCCAGATGGCGGTGACTTTGCAGTGCGCAGCTGAGGAGAAGATGAGCATGGAGATCCACGTGAAAAGTGCCCTCAGTACTTGGGCCTTCGTCCATGCCGCCTTCCTCATCAACCGCTTTGTTGACCGTGGTGGATTGACTGCCTATGAAGTTGTCTCCAACAAGGACTATGTGGGGAAGCTCGCTGAATGGGCCGAGCCTGTGCTGGCTTGGTGTCACAAAGAACCTGGACCCAAAGGAAGCGCCAGGTGGGAAGAAGCGGTGTTCCTCACGAAGAGTGTGACCCACGACATGTATGTGGTGGGCATTGGGAATTCCATTCGTTTGACCAGGTCTATCAAAAGACCTTTCGCAGACTGGCATGAGCATGGTGCAATGTACCAAGAGTTTGGTGTGTGTTCCTGGATGGTTGAGATGAGAGGCCACCGTTTGCACCCCAGGCTCAGAAAGAAGCGGAACCAACCTCGTTGAGCCGAACCACTTCCCAGCTTTCTTGAAGATGAAGCCGCCTCCGATCCACCCACAGAAGAAGAAGGTGCAGATCTAGGCGGGGCTACACGTGGACAACTGTTGACTTTGGAGGTGGAAGACTCGACAACGCTGGCTGCACTGAGCAACCTGCCAGCTACTCCGAAGCCTGTGTCAGCAACACCTGCTCCAGTGCCAGCTGTGGCCACTCCCCCCCCAACAGCGGCAGTTCCTGCAACTCCAGTGGGTGAGTCCAGAAAGCCAGCCACTGAAACCGCGTACGCTATGGAGGATGACAGCGGTGAAGCTCCGGCGGCCAAGCGGCTTAGAGTTCGAATGGTTGCTGAAGAAGAGCTACATCATGTGGACGAAGAGTTGGACTACTCGATGAACACGGAGGAGATCATGGAAGACTTTTGGGACTATGAGATCGTGGATGACGAGACCAACGACGAAGACAATGAGATGCTATGGTTTCCACGAGTTGGCAGTGAAGAACCTCAGCTACATCCAGATGAGTTGGCTGAGTTGGACATGATTGCTGACCGCATGGAGATGAATCGCCTCATCAAGATGAATGTCCTGGTGAAGAGCGAGAACTTCGACAAGGATGCCTTTGGTGAGACTGGCAGTTCTCTTTCTGCCAAAATGGTCAGAAGTTGGAGGAAGAAATCCAGAGGAGACAAACCAATGTGGCTTCGTCGTAGCCGTTTGGTGGCTCGCGAGTTTGCCTTCCTGGAGCAGCGCTATGATTGTTTCTCTCCGGCGTCAAGTACCACAGTACAACGTTTGTTGCCGGCACTTGCAGTTGCGCAGGTGTATCCAGACAGCTATGTGCTTGGAGCCTTGGACGTGACCGACGCCTACTTGATGGTCCCTCAGGAGAAGCCCAGAGAAGTGTCTTTGGTTGGAGAAGAAGCCCACTTGAATGATGGCAGCAGCTACATCATTCTTCGTTGTCTTCCTGGTCAACGTGATGGTGCTCGAAGATGGTATGACCATTTCGTTGGAGTCGTGAAGAAGGAGTTCGAAGCTTCAGTGTGCAAGGAGCAGCCCGCTCTTATCAAACTTGCAGGCCAAGGACCTCTTTTGCTACATGTGGATGACTGCATGTTCCTGCTCGACAAGGACTTTGTGGTGAACGAGTTCCAGCCCAAGTTGAGCAAGCACTTCAACATGACTCTCCACTACGCCGATCGAAGTGGAGGACAGTTTGAGTTTTTGAAAAAGTTGTATCATGTTGATCCTGGGTATGAGAGAATTGTGATTCACCCCGAAACCAAGCACATCGAGCAAGCATACAAGACGTACACCCTTCACAACCTCAAGCCTGCGCGCCTCTTCCAAACCCCAGGGAACAGCCAGCTGACAGCTGGTGAACTCTCAGAGCCCTTGAGTGCAGAGCAGGCGGGGGTGTATCGTTCTTTGGTGGGAGCTCTCTTGTACGTGAGCCATGACCGCGGTGACATCCAGTTTGCAGCCAAATCCCTCTCAGTCGATTTGGCTTCCCCCACAAAATCCTCATGGACTATGTTGGGAAGGTTGATTGGCTACTTGAAGAAAACTGAGCGGTATGGCATGGCTTTGTCCAAGACCAAACCTCATCTTTCTCTTTTTGGTCGTCTCGGTGATGGTCAAGATGATTGTGAGACCGTTTTGATTGAGAGTTTTTCAGATGCAGACTGGAGTGTGAAGTCTACTTCAAGTGGTTACCACTATTTGGGTGGCAACTTGATTCACAGCACTTCCAGAACTCAGAAGGCTGTGTCACTCAGCAGTACCGAGTCAGAATGGTATGCCACGACTTCAACTGCCATCGACACCTTGCACCTCAAGCATGTTGTCATGTTTTTGGTTGGTACATGTGAAGCAGTTCTACGAGTAGACAACTCAGCAGTGATTTCGATTTCAACGAAGCTCGGAACCTCTCGTTTGAAGCACATCGAAGGTAAGCTCCTTTGGATTCAAGGTAAAGTTGCAGAAGGTGCTTTTCGACTCCGAGCTGTCTCCACTCACTTCAATGTGGCAGATGTTGGCACGAAAGGACTTGGTCGTTTGAAACACATGGTCATGTTGTTTTTGATGGGTATGGTTGAAGATGATAGGCCAATTGGTGAAGCTGATTATGATCGGTTGTGTGAACAGATGGTTTTACAGAAAACTCAGAGGCAAGTTTTGCGAAGGATTTTTTCAGGCAGGTCTGATGGCCTGAATCGAGAACTCCTGTGGACGTTGCTTTTTCCAGCAACTCAAGCCTATGCGATGCCACTGGAGTCCCATGGGGCCTTGAGCTTTCGGTTCCTTTGGCTACTTTTCGCTGTGGTGCTGGCTGTGATCTTCTTTTGGTTTGCAACCATGGCACCCAAGCGAAGCGACGGTGATTCAGATGACCGTGATCCTCCTGGACCTGATGGTGGACCACCTGCGCATGGAGATCCACCTGTCGAAGACGAAGCTGACTTGGCATTTTGCAGACCTATGCCCAGTCGTCCAGTTCGAGGAAGAAGCTTTGATTCAAGGAGGAGCAGGAGCCACACCTCTCGTGAAAGTAGTGAATGTGAAGAGGTGGTCTATGAGTGTGAAGAAGAAGAAGCAGCCGAAGAGGATGATATCTATGAAGGCCAGGTACCTCGAGATGCAGAAGATTCAGAACCTCTTGAAGAACCTCCTGCAGAAGTGCCTGAACTTGGAGATGAAGAAGATGATGGAACTGTGAATCCATCTGCTGCTGAATGTGAGCAGGAAAAGTTCAACACCGAGATGCTGATCCTCACGAACCATAACATGATCACCATGATGGCCCAGCTGATCATGAAGAAGATGGAGGATGATATGGTCACGCCGGGTGGCAAGAAGTCTCTCAAGCACCTCCAGCTGTGCTTGATTCTCAATGACGAGAAGCCTGAGTTTGTGGAGGCCTTCCTGCAGAATCTGGCTGATGGAGACGATGAAAGGCTTGATCAACTTTTGATCGACGTGCTGGAGTCCATGGATGACATCTACTATCCCGAAGAAGACCTTTCGCTACCAGATGCCTCCCCACCTAGTTGGCTACCCTTGGATGACATGAAGGAGGACCTCGAAGTCGTGTTCAAGGAGCAGATGGAAAGGGAGCGCAAGAAAGTGTTGGGTCTGGATCAGAGTGCAAGCAGTCCAGAAGCCAGCAGTGACTATGTGCCTGAGGACCCCTTCGAAGGCATGGATCCTCGAGCCAGAGCTTTGTTCACAAAGAGTGAGAACAGGATTCTGGGCATTGGATGTCCTACAGGAGAGTCAGAGCCTGATCCTGAAGGATGTGAAGAAGAATTTCATGGATTCGATGATGATCCAGAAGAAGATGGAGAAGCAGTGGTTGAAGATTCCAACTATGAGCCCGAGCCTGAAGAGCCCTACACAGAGGAAACAGATGGAGTGAAAGAAGAAGCCGACGACAACGAAGCCGAGAACACTGACCCTCGAAGCAGCAGGCCAGTGAATGCAGTGAAAGCTGAAGGCAGCAGCTGTGTGCGCTCTACCAGCTCTAGCTGAAGAAGTTTTGCTTTTTTCCAGTGACTAGCGCCGATAGTGGTGACAGGAAGCCTTTTAATGAAGGCTGAGGTGCGATGTCACAGCATGCTGTATGCTGAAATGCAAACAGCATGGGCGGGGTGAGTGACATAGTTGCTTCCACTGATGCCCTGAATAGCATGTCACGAATCACGATGGGTCATGACATAGGCCCTTGAATGCTCAAGAGAAAAAGGGTGCTCGACGAACCGCCTTCGCTTCTCACATAGAAAATATGACGCGTTATGGAAAATTCAAGACATCTTGGTGCAAGTCTTTTGGGCGGATATATGTCGAAATTTCCAAAGAAAAGTGATGCGCTATGGAAGATTCAAGGCATCTTGGTACAAGTCTTTTTGGCTGGTGGAGCTGAAAACTTCAATGGAAATTGGATGCCCCATGGAAAAATTATTTCAGAAATTGCTGCCTTTCTCATTATGAATGCATTTATTTCAAATAACATCGTGCGCTAGGGATGGAGCACTCCTGACTTGCGTTTGGAATGTTGCAGTCAAGGTGTACATGTTAGGAGCAGAATAATGTGATGCATGTGATTCAGAACATCATGGTAACAGTGTTTTCTGGCTGATAAAGTTGGAAAGTATCATTGAAAGTTGTTGTCCAATGACTTCTTTTTCTGCATCAATCATCATCATCATCACCACCATCATCATCATCATCATCATCATCATCATCGTCATCGTCATCGTCATCGTCATCATCATCATCATCATCATCATCATCGTCATCGTCATCATCATCATCATCATCATCGTCATCATCATCATCGTCATCGTCATCGTCGTCGCTTTCATCATTTCAATGTATTTCCAATGTATCTCTGCATCAATGTATCTCTAAATCAATGTCTTTCTGTTATTCCTTAGTATATTGGAGACTGCTATCACATTGCCTTTCTCGCTCTCGGGCCAACCGTCGTCTAGTTGATCATACATAAAGAAAATAAAAATGGTGTCCCTGATGCAGACAGATACGCGCTAATTCATGCCTGTTGTATAGTCTTCTGAAATTGTCTTGACAATCCGATTGCTTGTAATTGTGAGTTTTTGTAAAGAGCCACTCACCAGGTGCAGATCGTTGTCAATCATAAACTCACTTTTGGCTCAAGCGCTGAAGAAAAGGTATTTGCGCGGACCGTGCGCCTCTGTGGGCTTTGCAACCCACTGGCTTACTACTGGTTCTCGGTTTCAACCGGTTATTAGCCATAGTTCGGCTTGAGATCAATCGCCCGGGTTCAGTGAAGTGACCGCCCGCGCTTAGCGCGATACTGCTCTTCTGGATCACCGTTGGTTTTGCTGTGAGCGCATGGGCTCGAATCTGAACCTGTGATTGTGCTATTCCACGTGGGTATCAATTTGTTGGCATCTTATCTGTGGTTGGACAAGCGCTGCGTTACATTGGATAGATCGAACTCATTCTTCGCCTGATAGCTTCGTTCGCACGCGCTTGCGCGATTATCATGTCGTTGGGTCACATCAGCTCATTTCATTCTCTGCTTCTCATTCGTTCGCGCTTGCGCGACTCGCCATTGGATCTCGTACGCGCTGAAGCGCGTGATGCCCAACGACCCCAGCAGAGGCTCGAGACAGCGTTGTGGAGGAAATCCGAACAGACCTTCTCTACGTTGGACTTTGCTCACTTGGAGAGGGTGTGCCAGGAGAGGAGGCAGCGGCGGGTTGCGGCTGGTCCGAAGGACCCAGTCATCCGCCCCCTGACAGAAGGCGCCCTCCTGAGCCGAGTGTGGGTGCAAGGAGAGCTTCTTCGGAGCCGGTGGATCCGTAAGAGGGGTGTTGCAAGGGGTGGGCCCGAGCCAAAGCGT
>VSDK01015396.1:93191-109123 GCA_009767595.1 Symbiodinium kawagutii
TATTCCTAAGGCTGCAGCTGAGGAGCCAGTGACGGCAGAGGCGCCAAAGACTTCGTTGGTGAAGAAGATTGTATTGTGAAGAGAGATCTACGGGCAAGTTTGCCTGGGCGCCGCCTAGCTGCTCAACTGAAGGCAGAGGCATTTCGGCTGCGCTTGCAGCGTGAGGCAGAAGCTGTTGAGGCCAAGAAGAGGGAGGAGACACCGAAGAGTGCAGGTGCCAAGAGGAAGGGCTCAGGGTCTGAGCCGGCTGTTTTTGCGTCGCCAGGTCCACCACTCCGTCGGGAGGTGACGGACCGTTTGCGCAGGAAGCAGAGGCTAAGAAGAAGGAGGAAGCAGAGAAGGCCCGTGACAGCAGATTTATTTCCGAGGAAGCCTGCGCCGATCAGCGACACCATAGATCTTGCCAAGCAGACGTCCAAGGCCAAGGCTGCGGAGCCAGTAGCTTCCAGCAGCGCCGTGGCGGTGAGGGAGCCCGAGCGCCTACTGATGCGCAGTTCGATTGGCGCAGAACTGTGCACTTTGAGGACGTGGGTGTGCCGCAGCGCATCGTGTACTTGCTGAGCTGCCTCCAGGAGAGGAAGGGTTTCGACTTAGGAGTGTTGTCGTTTGCGTCGAGCCAGGATACCCAGAGGAGGGTGCTTGAGCAAGCTAGGGCTCTGGAAGCGAACTTGCCTCGACCATTTGCCACCATCATCATCACCAAGACAGATGCAGGAGAAAGGATTGCCGGTGCTGGCATCACAGGGCATAGCGGGCCAAAATCCAAGCTCGTTTGCGAGGCAGGGGCCATCGTCTTTTGTCACGACCAACAGGCTCTGTTAAACGACTTTGTGAGGGCCACCAACCATCGATCTCGAGCTCGCCGACCTGTGACGATACTCGCCAGGAAGGGGGCGTTGCAGGGGTTGCAGGAGTTTGCGTAGAGTGCGAGAGCCTAGGACTGCCCGGTTCCTAGCGTGCTGAAAGCACTGGTGTAATTCAAATGCGCCTGCAGCAGAGGCATTTCAAGAGTTGGCGTTTGAGGTAGATTTGTGTGGTGTCATCTTGGTTGCAGTATAGTTAGGTAAGAAGTCAAGAATTACACTAGTGGCTCAGTGCCCGCGCTTGCGCAAAGTGTGTGCAGTCAGTTTCCCAGCCGGTCGCTGACCTTGGTCGCCATTTGCGCTTGCGCGATATCTCAGAGGATCTTTGTCATCGGCTCTGTGGCCATCTGTCGGTTGTGACCGTTTCTGTGCATTGCTTTCGTTCGCGGAAACGCGATTGGCGCAGTTGATTGCCGTTGAGGGGCGAACTTTTCAGAGATCCAGCAGTTCATTGGTGGATGACAAAAAGATCGGTCCCAGCAACTCCGTTCAAAGTGATTGGCCGCCCGGGTGAGAGAGAGTATTGAACGTCTTCGGGATCGCCAGAGATGACTTTGCCTCTCAGTCAAGCGCGGTTGTTCCCACCGGTGCCTCGGCGCAGGTTGGATCATCGACTCCAGCGATAGCCTGTTCGAGCTCATCGCAGGCCATGGTGGCAGCTTCGATGCAACGTGGTGGTAGGGCAATCCAAGACGGTGGTCATGGTCAAGGAAATCGAGTGACAGCGGGGGGCCCACAAGTTAGCCTTCAGCAGGCAAATTTTCAATAGAACCTGCATCAACATGACCATCAGCATCACAATGTTCAGAATTTCATTCATCAACATGAACATCAACATCAGAATCTTCAGCAGAATCTGCGTCATCATGAACACCAGCGCCAACAGTTGATTCAGAACCCCATTGACCCCAAGCAGTTGGATGATTTGGTTGGTGCGTTGGTACAAAGCCGCGTGGAAAGTGTGATGCTCATGTGCGACCAGAAAATGCAAGAGATGCAACGGGAGCGTGGCGCTGCGATTCAACAGTTGCAAGCTGGGGCATCGCAGTTGCAACAGGAGAAGGACGCGGCTGTTCAGCAATTGCTGCGTCCCAGGTCCAACATGAGCGTGATGCGGCTATTAAGCAGTTTCAGGAGGGCGCTTCGCAATTCATGGAGGAGCGTGATGAAATCGCCAGACAGGCAGAAAATAGGATAGAACAATCCAACCAGGAAATTGTAACGTCGAGGCAAGCCCAACATGATGCAGAATTAGAGGCAACTAGATTGCATGCTCAGCTATGGGAGGCCCAACAAGGTTTGAGAGGTCCAGCCCCAATTACCCCAGTGGCAAGAGCGCCGTCGGGCCGGGTTCAGTGATCGAGACCCTCACACCTGGTGGAAGAAATCCTTTTGGAAGTGTTGCTGGTAGTGTGGCGAGCATTCACCCTCTCGAAGTGTTGTGGTTCACAAAATGTTGTTGGTAGACCATCATGTTGGAGGTGTGGTGAACTTTTTTTAGCGCAGGAGTATGCAGTAATGGAGCGGCTACAGTTCCAAATCAAGGACAACCTGGTGTGGTGATTCCACAACTTGTTTTCAGTGCGGCCCCGTCAACGATCAGGTTCAACCCGGCGCTTCATGCTGGACCGGCCGCTCAGGCCATGCAACAGCCAGTGCCAGTCGTTGGTACGCCAGTTTTGGCAGGACCCGCTGTTGGTGGAGGATAGGCTGCGATGGGAGGGCAAGTTCCTTTGGGGTATGGTGGTGCATTGCAACCAGGTGGAAATTGCTATGGAATTACCCCGCCAGTTTTTGATCCAAATGGTCCAAAGATTCAACATGGCCATATCGCGCGTCAAGGAGGTCATGGAGGGCAGCCGCCAATGGGTCCACCGTCAGGGGGGCCACCATCATTGAGCCCGTTGGCTCAACACTTGCCCGTGCCTCCAGTACCAATGAGGCGTAGGATACAAATCATGGGGGATCGAGTTCATCATCCCCAACGGATGGTGGATATGCTCCGTCTATCCAAGGTGGTGCGTGGTTGAATCCAGGTGAGGCCGAAGAAAATAATGTGTACAAGTACAAGCGTCTGAGGTCAGTGACCGTGACCCGACTTCCAATTGATGCCACTTCATGCCGTGAGTGGAGAGCAGCGTTCCTTGCATCCGTGTCGAGGATTGACGTGTCCAATAGGGATATCCTTGTGAAGTGGCGCGCGCATGCCATGGAAGGTCGAGGGAAGGCACAAAGACATGCGTTGCAGGCCTCAGATGACTTCATCCTGTTGAACAAGCACATTGCAGCAGAGTTGATCAAGACCGATGTGTTGTCCACGAATGTGGAGCCTGCGCGTGAGATCACGTCATGGGTTGAAGGTTGCTCTGCTCGACAGGAAGGCCCGAAGAGCATTCCGTTGTTGAACTTGATCATTGCCTACTATGAGACAAGGCTTGATCGACGTGTTGCCTTAGGTCAAATGCATCTTTTGAACTTGGCGTTGGAAGGAAAAGAAATCAAGGAGCTCAACGGGTTTGTCAAGACGGTCAATTATGTCCTCCATGGTTTGAAGGCAGGCGACCGACCAGCTCCAGCCACCATGTTTGAACGGCTTTGGCGTCAAGTGAGAGGTGTGCCATGTTTTCGTCGGACGACTGACAGGATCAGGGAAAGTAAGTCAGGTTCCAAGAAGAGGTCATTTGAGTGGTTGTGGGGTGAGATCGCCGATGAGCTTAGGGAAAAGAGTCTCGCCTCCAGGCCCAATTCCTCCCGATGCGTTGTCAGGACCTCCAAAGGGCAAGCCAGGAAAGAAGGGTGACCGAAGTGCCATGCCAGGTGTTTGAGAGCCGAAGCCGAAGACGCCTTGTGCGCCGCGTGCCGCCGGACATTGTAGGTTGGTGGCAAGCGCAGGAACTCCCACGCAGGTGGTGCGGGTGGCGCGAAAGGCGTTTTCTGATCGCCAAAAAAGTAGGGCTGCCTCTAGCGCTGGAAACAAGGGTTCAGGTGCAGGAGACGCCCTTGGTCCCACTGCAGTGGCGTCCATGATTGATCCCGCAAAGTTGTCGTTGGAGTTCTTGGGTGACGCAGGTGCTGCTCATGACATAGGATCGTTGAGAGCTCTAGCAGATCAAGGAATAGAACCGGAGATGATAGAGCCATGGCTTAGGACACTGCAGAGCCCAATCCGATTTGCCACGGGAGGAGGACCTCAGGTATCCACGGAGGAGCTCAAGCTGTACGCGAAACGGCTGGGAGAGTTGAACATGAGTCTGTTGGAGAGCTGCCCTCTCGCGCTCTCGATAGGCAAGCAAGTTGGAAAGGGTAGGACATTCATTTTGGCAACATGGCCAAAAGCCATTCATTGCATTGGATCATAAGAAGTGCGCGCTTTGGTGTCCGCTCGAGAACACATGGTCAGCCACTCATGTACAGCGCAGCGTGCCAATCTTCACCATAGAACCCCAGTATTTAGAAAAGTCAGGTGCAGTAGTTGCAGACAAGCTGTGCAATGATGTTGGGTTAGGTAAAGATGAGGCAGTGCCCGCGCCGTGCGCGAATGTTCCGCTCGCGCCTTGCGCGAATACTACATGTGCTGCTGCGTGTGACACTGATCATGCTGTTGAAGATTTCTGTGAAGAGTGTTTTGAGCGTGTTCCCGCATGTGTGCGTCATATGACGGATGTTCTTGGTTATCGTCAGAAGCCCCCAGAAGATGAACCCTTGCCATGTAACCCAGCTCAGAAGCGAGGCAGGAAGGCATACAAGGAAGAACGAAGAAAACGCTGGGAGACGCATGCCAAGAACAAGCAACAAAAGAGACACCTGCGACCGCTGTATGACATGAAAGGAAGACAGGCCGTTGAGGCAATGCTAGATGATCTCATGAACCATTACCGTCATGGATCTAACGCAGTGAGCAAGGAGAAGGCAGAGATCTATGAGCATATAGCCAGGATCATTCATGAGAATTATGAAGAATTCACTCGACTGCCTGCAGACATTGCCCAATGCGATCCGCACCACCAAGGACTACCCGGCCACGGAACGCTCGTGGAGTTTTGTACGAGCGAGAGCTAGAATATCGGGATCGTCCGTGCTGAGAACAGAGCCTGCGTGATCAGATGCGCAGAATCTTCACTCAATGTGGATGAGCCAGGAGTTGTGACTGGAGTCTAGAAGCCCTAGCAACACAGTGCCCAGGAACCGATTTATGGGGCGCCCACCTTGCCATGCCATGCGTGGTCTCAATGGCAGCGCCTAAATCTGCAAAGGCATGGTGACACTTTTGCTGCCAAGCTGGACCAAGAGCGCATCCACTCCCGCAAATTGCTCAAGAAGTTCTGCAGGATAGCCAGGGCCATAGCAAAACAAGAAGGCAGAATAACCTTCGAATGGCCTAGACATTGTGCTGGGTGGTCGCTTCAAGAGCTAACATGTCTGATTGCAGAGTTGCAGCTCATGGTGATAGATTTTGACGGTTGCGCTGTTGGAGTCACAGATCGAAACGGGAACCACGCTTTGAAACAGTGGCGGGTAGCAACAAGTTGTCCTCGCGTGGCCCGTTTGTTTTCCACACTGAGGTGTAGTCATCCCAAGGATTTCAAACATGAGTGATCGAAGGGAGCGCAGCCAAAGGCGCTGCATGGGTACTGTCCAAGATTGATGTGTGAACATATCATCCATGCTCTTTACCCTGACCTTTGTGCAAGGCAATGCCCCGCAATGCCAGTTGTCCCAACTGCAGAGGAACCTCAGGAGCATCGTGAGAACGAACCTGCTGAAGTGCCGCAGGAGGCCATGATCATCGTGGATGAGGACACAGGTTATGCGCTGCCAGCTGATTCTGACGCGGATGATGAAGGTGATGTAGCCGAACCGCCCGAGTTCCGAGAGGGCAGAGACGAGAGGTTGAAGAAGGAAGCTGCATGCCTTGAGCTTATGACCTTGCATGATAGGAAGAACCCGTTTTGTCAGCAATGCATGCGTGGTAGGATGTTGAAGAGGTGTGCGCGCCGATTCAGAAAGGATCCAGAGGAGATGGACATACCATATGTGCGTGCTAAAGCTTTCGGAGACATGGTTGAAGCAGACACCATTTTCCCATCGGCTGAACCCAAAGGAATGAATTGTGAGCAAGCTGCGCAGTTGGTCAGGGATCGGTTTTCAGGTGTGTGCTTAGTGTATCCACAATCAGCCAGATCTGAGGATGCCAACTATGATACTTTGAAGCATTTTGCAGGACATGCCCTGAGCGGAAAGACTGATACAGTCTTCTGCTCCGATAACGCAACAGAGCTCACAAACGCAGCGACAAGACTCTGTTGGGTCGTCGACCCAAGTTCTCCGAACTTTTGGCCGCGCAACTCGCACGTCGAAAGAGATGTGAGGGCAGTGAAGGAGTTGTCGCGTTCATCACATATCCAGGCAGGGTTCGGAAAGAAACTCTGGACGCTCTCAGTGGATTATGTTGCCAAAGCGCGATCCTTCTTTGCTGATGCTCCCATAGCTCGTCATGAGCGTGGAACGGAGCAGGAGAAGCTGAAACTTGGGAAGCAAGGTGGGAGTTGGCTACTGGTGATAGCTTCGATGGGCCTAGATACCCGTTAGGTGCCTTGGTGTTCTACCGTGCAAAGGGTGATGGCATGTCAGAACCTACCACTAAACCTGGTTTGTTTGTCGGGTGGCGTTTGTCGCCTGGTCTTCGTTACCGTGGACACTTGTTGGTACTTGGCTACGAAGCGGTTCGCAATAGATCACATATGCACTGGTCTCCCAAGATTGTCCATCAGAAGGAGGTGTTTCTACCGCCAACTGAGCACATTGAGTTTCCACTCGCACGTGCATCTCGCGCGGCCATGTTAGACATGAGTGATCCACATGTTGAGTTGAGGAAGGAAATCTATGACAAGTCCCTCACGCATGTTGTGCTTCCGTACGAGGTGTCGATTGACTCGTTCCCAACGGATGAACGTCCTCCTCCTCCAAGACATGCCTACATAATGTGGTCACGTCTACTAAAGCATGGTTTCGCAAAGGGATGTTCAGGCTGTTCGCATGGACGCAACCGTCATTCAGCAGAATGCAAGGCACGTTTTGACGCAATCTTCGGATTACGAGATCTCCATCAACGCCCGGACCAGCGCCTTCAACCCCAGGACCAGCCCCTCATACTCCAGGACCAGAACCAGCTTCATCATCGCGAAAGAAACTGGATGAAATTGAAGCGGACTTGCTGGAAGGGTTCTAGGGGCCGGAACCATCCTCAGATGCTGTATAAGGACGAAGAGATCTTCACGGATCCAGTTGATGACAAACCGCCTCTGGTTGTGAAGCGGAAGCCACGCGCAACGGTGATTGAAGAGAAGCCTGAGGACAAGTCAGAGATGCCAGCAGCAGTGACCCGGCAACTTCCCAGATCAGAGGTCTTGGAGAGGCCGGAGGCGCTGGAGGCTATCAAGAAGGAGTTTGATGGCATTGATAAGATGGGTGCGTGGGACATCAGCTCTGTGAGAGGAGTTTGAAGTCCGTCGTGAAGCCATCGATGAAGGAAGGGCCATTCACTTAGCAGATCTGCTGACCGCTTGTTCAGAGAAGCATGTAGAGCTCGATCAGTCGCGCCGCTCTCTGAAGGGCAGAGTGTGCTACCGAGGTGACTCAGCGAAATCTGCAGATGGCAAAGCTGCATTTTGTCAGACGCTGCCCGCGTCGCCGGCTAGCATAGCTGCTGCTAACGCAGTGATAGCTTACGGTCAGATTGGAGGGCGCAATGTGTCCACAGCGGACGCAGTAAAACTCAAATCAGTAGCTGAGACATGGATTCGTCTCCCAAGAGAGGTGTGGCGGGGGGAATGGTTCAATGCTGATGGATCTCCTAGGTACCGAAGGCTGGTAATCAAGTTATTGAAGAGCCCTTACGGCCATCCTAAACCAGGATCGCGTTGGGAGAAGCGCCTCGAAGAACAGCTTTTCTCATTGGGTACAGTTCGCGTTCCCGAATTTCTGTCCACCTATGTTCTCCCGAAGCATGGCAACTTAGCGCTAGTAGTATATGTAGACGACTTCGTCCTAGCAGGCGATTCCAGGTTTCATGAACAGTTCTGGAAGGACTTGTCTGAGAAGGTTGCTATCGATGACGTTGGGGACCTTGGCCGGTTTCTTGGGCGACGTCATTCAACCATCAAGTATGAGGGTGAAGAATGTTTTGCTTTTGACATGAGGGCATTTGCTGAATGTATAGTAGCAGAATATATTCGTATGACCGGTTGCTCTGACTTCAAGAAGGTTGGAACGACATTCTTAGCAAAGATTGCTGAATTAGTCAGCTTTCCAATGTAGCAGCATCATTGCTGATGAGACTCATGTGGCTTTCGCGCCTTGCGCGGCCGGACTTGCTTCGTGCAACTACGTGGTTGGCCACGAAGATGCGCTGCTGGACTCAGGCTTGTGATGCACACCTTCATAGACTGATGTGCTACTTACGTGGAACCGCAGATGCGCTTCTTACCGGTTGGATTGGAGACAAGGCTGATAACCTCTTTGTAGAGATGTATTGTGATGCTGATCTATGTGGTGATGATGAACATTGCAACTCTACTACAGGCGGTTGGGCACAACTTAGCAGTGTGTCAGGAAAGACACAGTTTCCGCTGTCTTGGATAAGTAGACGGCAGACAGCAGTCAGCCGAAGCACGGCTGAAGCTGAAACTGCCGCATTGGCGACAATTCTCTTTGAAGAGGCTATTCCATTGGCTGAGCTCTTTCCTACACTTCTGGGTAAGGCCTGTCACCTCCGCGTGAGGGAGGACAATGAGGCTTGCGCAAAGGTTTGCTCAGCAGGCTACAGCAAGAAGCTTCGCCGCATGAAGAGGACACATAAGATTAATCTTGCCAGTATCAAGGAGCAGCTTGATAGACCGGACTGTGACCTGCAGCTTGTTGGCAGCAGCAAGCAGAAAGCAGATTTGTTCACAAGAATGTTGGTGGACCTCAGTGGGAATCAGCGTTGGAGCTGATAGGACTCACAGTGGACTATGAGATGGTGTCAAGCTCAAGCGCTGGTTTGAAGATCAGTGGAGTGCAGCTAGATGAAGCTGCAGTTCAACCACAAAGAAGAGTGGTCAAGAAGAAGCGTGAACGGCCTCTTCGAGTGCCGAACTACTTCCCGGCGTGACCAAGTATGCGTTCTCTGCTTCATCCATGGCCGAGGGGGGAGAAGATAAATATTGTGACCATGATGCAGACAGATACGCGCTAATTCATGCTTGTTGTATAGTTTTCTGAAATTGTCCTGACAAGAGGATTGCTTGTAATTGTGAGTTTTTGTAAAGAGTCACTCACCAGGTGCAGATCGTTGTCGGCCATATACTCACCTTTGGCTCACGTGCTGAAGAAAAGGTAACTGCGCGGACCGTGCGCCTCTGTGAGCTTTGCAACCCACTGGCTTACTACTGGTTCTCGGTTTCAATCCGTATTCCCATGATCATCCCAGCATATATTGAACACAATTTAAAATACAATGGCGGTATTAAGCCCTCGAACTTCTGGTCCTCTCCCCCACCTTCTGTTGGGAACCTCGCTACCTGGATAGGAATAGGAGCCCGATAGGAAGTGCCTCAAAGGCCTTGCGCTGTGACCCTGCGCTGGCCCTCAATGTCTTGGACATTCTTGCCCCTTCTCCACCTGAAGCTGCAGTTTTCTGGTGCATCTACTTGTGGCCAGAAAACTATGGGTTTGAGATGGTCGTGCCAAGATGTTCCATCAACATTTATATAGAAGAAACAAATCGATGCACCAGGGACATCTGTTGATCAAAGTTCTTTCTGGATGGCTCCACCGTGCCGAATTATTGCTTGGTGGTCTAGGTGGATGTGATCAGAATAGCTGGACAAATGATCCTGGTGTACTGCAACCCCCACACATCCCCACACCCATGAGGGCAAGGCCCAAAAAAAACAAAAAACCATGTAGACAATTTGGAAAATTCCGAAACACATAAAGTTGTCATCTCCCTTTCTTGCCACCCTTGGCTGCACCCTTGTCCTTTCCATCTCCATTCTTCGCGATCCCAGTAGGTAACCTTGCTGCTGTTTCTTTTCCTGTTGATACATGGTTACGTTTCGATCGCTTCCACGATTTTCACTTTTGCAAAGATGCAGAGCAAAGCCGCTGTTGTGATATCGAGTTCATGGAGCAGAGCAAAGTCTCGCTATCGAGGTCAGACTCCATTGCATTTCGCAGCGCAGAATGGTCACAAGGCCGTGGTCCAAGCGCTGCTGGCGGCCAATGCGTCGCCGCACATCCAGGACAACGATGGCCAGGGGCCTCAGTGGAGAAGGGTGGGCTTGTTGGATGTTTTGGCTCGAGAGGCTTGGGGAAGGAAGGGAGTTCAACATCGTGTCCCAAGTATTCCCAAGTTTCCATTGCATTTTTTCTCTTATCTTTATCATTTATCTTTCAAGTTGGTAGTGCAGAGAGTCAAAGATTGCAACGCTCGTAGAATCATTGGCTGCAGCTGTTGATTCATGTTCGCATATTGATTCGTGGCACGCAATCTTCACAAAGAGGCATTGCACCATCTCTGACAGCATAATATTTCTCAATCTTTAGGGCCTCTTGAGCTTAGTGACCGCAAATTTTCCATAGGGAATGGCTGGGTTTCTCATTGCAGTTTTGGAACGGTGCCTGCTGCCACGTTCAGGGAAGACAGCTCTAGATGCAGCGATGGAGAACGCTTCCAATGAGGGGGAAGGAAAAGCTGCCATTGTAAAGATTTTGGAGACCAGGGCACGAGGCAAGAGTGGGTCCTGGAAGCAATTTGCCTCCTTCTCACTTCTCGCCATATCCACAGTCCACAGCATGCCAAGTGCACCAAACTATGTCCAGGCCGCGCAGGGCAGATGAAGGCATCAAGTCCAAGGCGTTGCGGGGCGAAGAATTTAGGAAGATCTAGTGGTGAAGATCCTTCTGTGTGGAGGATGGCGCTCATCACTAGATTGGTGTTTGGGCCGGTGGTGACACCAAACGGTTTTGCAGCTGGATCAGCGATTTGGATGTTTATTTGTTGCTGTCGTGCATCCTGGGTCAAAACCGGTTCCTTTCGCTTCATGATTGGGATGTTTGACGGGATTGAACAGCAGCAGTTCTGAGTCAAAGCATTTCTATGTCTCTCCTCCCCAGAGGCTGATGTGCCGGGCCGGGCCAGGAGCTTACTACTGTTTTTTTTCAGAGTCTGCTTTGATCTGGTCGTGATTTTGACTTCAGAGTCTGCTAAGATCTTGTCATGATGTTGAATGACCTTGTGACTCAAGGGTGATATGCTGGGTTAAAGTTTTTTTGGCTGGTGAGCACTGAGCACGGCACATTCTTGGAGTCACAACAAGTCTCAAGTATTGCTGATCAAATCGGACAAATGCATGCACCTGAAGCATCCTGAAGATATCTCGCAGGGGCGCATGTGACTTATCTCTGGTTTTGTTTGAGTTTTCCTAAGGAAATTGAATGATAGCAGACGACAGTATGAGTTGGCCAAGATCTCACAGACGTGGCGTGAAACCAAGGCCAACCAGTGAACAGTCTAGTTTGAAAATTCAAAAGTGGACAACGTACTTTGATTTTGATGACTTGAACTTCCTTTCATTGACTGGGGATCATCCATCGCGAGGTTGAACATGTTTTAGTTGAGAACTAGCATTGTCATCATTGCAACATTCATTTGGTCCCAATGCAGTGCAGCTGTCTGGGAGAAGAAAGGTCAAGTCATCGGCATTCCGGATCAAAAACACATGTAGCTAAAAGTTGGAAAGTGGCGACTGTGCTCCTGACGGACAGGTTTTGAACGACAGACATGTGATACTGCTGTGTACAGGAATCACTGTGGATGCGGCAGAACATTTTTGACGAACATTTCTGAAATTTTGATGCTGGTGTTTCAGATTCACGAGTTCATTGCCCAGATTCAAGCAAGCAGATCTGTTGTGACATGCCTTTTGCTTTGGCCCAAATCATGCGAAGATGCATCGATGCATCGTATAGGGCCAGAATGTGGTGCGAGTAATCTGGCCTTGGACGCGGGGTCGTCCTATTGAGCTTAACAATTTTTCTTACCCTTAACATTGCACGCTGCAACTGGGAAGCCATTTCTCTCAATCTTCAGTGAATTTATTGATTTATTGCATTGACTGAGTTGTTGGTGCTTTCTTCCGAACCTATGGATTTCATAACCCCCAAAGAGATTCGATAGCCTTGCTTCATTGTCTTGGGGCTGACACGCGTAGGGTTTGATCACCATCGATGGATATTGATAGGTTAACCAACTTGGAGGTACCGTACCCTCATGGAGCATCCCATGAAATCCCTCAGATCCACAGCTGTTTCCTTGCGCCTTGAAATGTTGGCATTCCCTGTCATGAAGCTTCGTCGTGGCTGTGACAGACCGCGTGGAGGTGCTGTTTTTGTGGATGAACAGTGGCCAAAACAGTGGCTGTTCGGGTTGGTATTTCGGTCATGAAGCTACCTTGCTGTGACTGATTTGGGTTGTGTTAGCAATTGGTCCCTGATTTGTTTCTTGCCGGCAGCAGCTAAAATGCTGCACGGGCTCTTTTGTGGGCTGTTTGAAGCTACTTGGTGGTTGACATCACATCCCTGGATCCCCTCTTGCAAGGTCCTCAGAGCCAAGTGTCGTGGCACATTCATGGAGTCATCAACCTGTGCCGCAAACGGTCCACTTTTTGTATTTTTTTCATTCTGCTTGCTGTAAACTCTGGGCCAGGCTTCGGGCGGACTATCAGTGGTTTTTTGCCAAGTATAGAACTGCTGGTGGAGACTGACTTTGCCTTTTTTCCTCTTCCGTTTGTGATGACCCCGTGACAGATCACTTGCTTGACCAAATATGGTCTTAGGCCTGCCAGCTCCCATAAGGGGTTCCCCATTTCACCATCATTGCACTTGGGTTAATACCAGCATTTTAACAACATTTAAAAACTGGTTTAAACAATTATTTAGCGCCCATTGAACCACCATTTAACTACTATTTAACCTGGGTTAATGCCATCATTCAACCACCATTCAACTACCATTTAATCATTTAACCTGGGTTACTACCAGTATCTAGCGACCATTAACCACCATTTAATCATTATGTACCCCTGTTTATATACCATTGAACCACCATTTAACTACCATTCTACTACCATCCAACCCCCATTGAACTACCATTGAACCACCACCATTTATATCACCATTAACCATTTAACCACCATTTCACCATATCATGTACCCCTGTTTGAACCACTTGCAGGTCTACTGCCCGTGGCCCTGGCAGCTTTGGCGCTGGGGTGTTGGGCCCCCTGCTTCGCGCTGCTGCGCCGCAGCGCCGTTGCGCTGGCGCTCAGCGCGGGTGCTGCAGCTTCGGCGCAGGCGTTGGCGCCACCGCCGGAGGAGAGCAGGGCGCCAGGGAGCAGCTGGGCTCGCAGCTGTGCCGGGTTGGGAAGCTCAGGAGCCAGGGATATGGTGGTTTCTCGAGCCATAGGGAGCCCAAAAAAGGTTGGTTTATTACCATAAATGGTCAATAGTGGATGATTTGGGGGGTCCACTATGGCTTGAGAAACACCCATATGCCAGAGATATGCCACGATTCATATCCGAAGACCTTTCAAAGGAATGTTCTGTAAGATGCTGTAATGGCTAGTGGCGAAACTCGAAGGATTTTTCGCGGGACTGTTGGGGAACCAACCAACCGCGCTCTTGTCAGCACAGCTGAGGGGGTGGCCAGATCCAGAATGCAATCACTTTCAATCATCCTTAGTAGACAGAATGGCTGCAGATATTTGTAAACTTACATGAAGTTACATGCATATGTTCTACATAGCTCAGGCTCGTGGTACATGACCTTTAGGGCGAAGGTGAGAGGAGCTCAGAACCCTTGACCATTTCTTTTTTGTAAAGTCCAGCAAACAAGAATGTTAATGCTTTGACATAGTCGCAAAGACAGGAAAGTTCGGACCAAAGGGGGATCACATTCTGGACATCTTTGGATGTTCAGGCACACAACCTGTGGACCTATAACTCATAGCCATAGCATAGTGGCTATGGGTTGGTTTTGCTGCAGAGTAACTTGCTTTGTGGCCCATGACCATTCCATAACCTATAGCCGTACACAGAAACTAGAGCCATTTGATCAGCAAACCAAAGTCACCAAGCAAGTAACTAATCATAAGAACCAAAGCCAGCAAGCAAGCAAAATCTAGCAGACTCGCCAACAAACAAAGATGCAAACAACCACCTGGCAAGAGCCTGCAGGAGCCATCAACTTGCAAATTAAGTTGATTTCGATGATTTTTACAAACATCTGCAAGCACATAGGCTGAGGTGGACAATCCAGTGGCTACAGGAACCTGGGTCAGTCCGTCAACCAGGTATCAACAGAAACTGCGTCTTGCCAGCCATTGTCATCAAAGTTCCGGCATCGTCTCAAGAAGTGAATCGGTTCATGAAAGATCTGTAGATGTGTTTAGTGGTGATTAGTGCTAGGGATAGGAGCTAAGGAGTAACAACCACTAATAATAGGGAACAATAAAAAGCAATAATAGTTCTGGTAACATTTTTATGTTGATGGTTCTTGATGACTAACAAGCAACAATAAGCAACGACAACTCCATGCAACAATTATGTTGAAGATTAATCCTAGCAACGATAGTTCTGGTAACAATTATGTTGATGATTGGTAATGATTAATACTAGCTAAGCAACAAACCAGTTGTGGCAACCAGTCCACTTCTCGTTGCAGGAGGGAACTTGCGTGGGCTGCGTTGGCGTCATGGATGGTGCGACTGGTGATCAGCTGTTTGGATGCTTCGTTGGTTGCTTTGTTTTGATGATAGCAGATCACAACTAAAGATAAACAATGACTAGTTCCATGTGTGGGTGATTGGGGATCACAACTAACAATCAACGATGACCAGTTGGAAGCGTGGGTGCTCTTGGATGATTGATGATGATGATGATGATGATGATGATGATGATGATGATGATGATGATGATGATGATGAAGATGTTCATGGTGATATTATTGATGAAAACCGCGCAGTTGCCATTGATGGTTGTATAGAGTAAAGACCCTTTGAGAACAGATATCCACAATTAATTTGCAAATTACTTGTTTGAGCTCCAGGTTCATTCAATTAAGGACGGATCCCCTGCCAGCCAGCAGACCCACTCCACCATGGCTTCTCTCAGTACGGGCGAATACTTGACTATATCATGGACCAACCAGTCAGACTTAGCACTTAGTTTAACCATAAAAGTCCCCAAAGGGTTATGTGGAATTCCTAAGAAAGTCTTGTTTGGTATGTTGTCTTTTGTTGTCTTTGGAAATCAAGCGGCTCTAGCTCTATTCAGTATATGCCCAAACTATATATTCGCCCAAGAAACAGACTCATAGATTTGATCTTGAAAATGGTGGGTTCCACATTTGCTTTCAGGTTGGTAATCTGAGGAGGAGCGACGCATATCTGAGGTAATATCATGTACGTAATATCATCTTTTAATCAAGTGTTTATCATCTTTTAATCAAGTGTTATCTTTCGCGTGTGATAGGCATGGTTCATTGAACAACCAGATTTCTAAAGTGGTTGATGATGGGCCAGTCACCTGACTGGGTGGTGATTTATCAGCACCAACTGTGCAGAAGTCACCACTGCAAGGGAGAATGGCGAGCGTGCGACTGAGCGGACGGCTACTGGGTAGTGATTGGTGTCAGTGGTGGTTTGGTGCTGATGCATAGATTTGTGCATAGATTTGTGCATCTTCAACCAGCCACACAAGTAGTGTCATGGGAGGGACTTATACCAGTTGGTGCAGCCAAGATAATACTGACGATAACTACACTTTTTCCCCACCTGTCAGGTGAGGGTTGTTAGATTTTATCAGAGTTGACTTCTCCTCCTCATCCTCCTCCTTCTCCTCGCCGGACCTCAACTACGACAATGCACGCCGAGTGTCTGCTGCCGGACCTCAACTACGACAATGCACGCCGAGTGTCTGCTGCCGGACCTCAACCGCGGCCAGCCACGCCGAGGGTCTGGTGGCGGA
>VSDK01015396.1:110423-135765 GCA_009767595.1 Symbiodinium kawagutii
AAGATATGTCAGAAAGAATGTCAGAAGAAATGTCAGAAAGAATGTCAGAAGATATGTCAGAGAGAATGTCAGAAGATATGTCAGAAGATCTGTCAAAAAGAATGTTAAAAGATATGCCAGAAAGAATGTCAGAGAAAATGTCAGAAGATATGTTAGAAGACATGTCAGAAGACATGTCAGAAGAGATGTCAGAGAGAATGTCAAAAGATATGCCAGAAAGGATGTCAGAAAGAATCTCAGAAGATATGTCAGAAAGAATGTCAGAAGATATGTCAGAAAGAATGTCAGAAGAGATGTCAGAAAGAATGTCAGAAAGAATGTCCGAATAGAAAGTTGTCAGAAAGAACGTCAGAAGATGTGCCAGAAAGGATATCAGAAAGAATATCAAAAGGTATGCCAAAAGGAATGACAGAAGATTTGCCAGAAAGAATGTCAGAAGATATGTCGGAGAGAATGTCAGACAAAAGTGGAGTCAACAAGCGGTAATGACATGACATGGTGGGGATCACTCGAAGTAAAGTAATTTATCTGAGAATCTACACTTTTTCTGGTTGGCGGTTTGATTAGCATTCTTTATTTCCCAAGTATGTATTAACAGCTATGGTTGGAAATGGTTGGCCTGCACAATTTTTTCAAGGTGAGCCCCCCAAACATCCCCAAACATAACAACGGCTGATTTGATAAGGCCTTTTAACAAGCCAGTGAAAAAAAGAACAAAGTCATATAAACCAGCTATATGAACCCAAGTAATCTACCAGCTCACTAGCCATTCATACAACCAAGTAGCCTACCAAGCTAGTTCCATCTACCATGGCACCCAACCGTGAACCAACGACCAACCACGACCAACGCCGCTGGTGACCCGTGGCCCGGGCCACGAGCGCGGCTCAGACCTCCTGGCGCGCTGCACGGGGGGCCTGCGCGAGTTGAAGGGCTGCGTGGCCTCGCAGGACGATCGCCCGGAGGTGCGACCAATGGCGGCTGCGACCGTGGCAAGGGGTTTTTGTTTGGGGATGATCATCACCAGGCTATGGGTCAATATTAACCAACCAACCAATGGTTAGTGGTTAATAATAAGGAGATAACAACCAACAATAATGAGGATATACCAGCTATATCCAGATATGGCTATGGGTCAAGCAGTTAACCAACCAATTTCATGGTGGTTAATAACCAACAAACTATAGGGAAAACGAGCTGGTTAAGGATACGGGAACCAGGGGTACGGGGTTTTGACCCACTGCCACTTGACTCAAAACATGCCTAGATAATGGTGATGATCATCCCAAATCATTGGTGATCATGCGTGATAACCACTTCAATAATGTGATTTTCATAGCGATTAGTAATGACCCAATAAAGATCACCAGTGATAATGGTTAAATGATGGTTGATTCGTGGTTTATAGTGAGTAGTAAAGGTCAAAGAATGGTTGAATAATGGTCAGTAATGTTTGGATCATCTAGTTGAATAATAGTCAATAGTTGATCATCTAGTTGAGTGATAGTTGTATATTAATGGTCAGTTGGTCAACAACAGTTGTGAATGCTTAGTTGATTAAGATGTTTGGTGGTGAAGTGATTCAGTGGTCCGATAGTTCGTGAATAGTAGTTAAATAGCTGGTCAATAGTGGTTAATTTTTGTTGACTGGTTGGTGGTTTCAATGACAGTTGGCAATCAAAAATCTACCATTAACAATGAAAATCCATGAAAATTCACCGTTTTCATGGATGATTTCCCAGGGTTTTCCCATAGAAAGGGTGGATTTTCCTGCCCGCCATGAGCTGAAAAGACGGCTTGGCTCAGGTATTTGAGCCCCCCTGGCAGCTCCCCGAGCCGCGTGCTGGGAAGCAGGTCGGGGTGATTTGCAGGGACGGACGGCTCAAGGAAAGCCTAAAGTTATGGTTGTTGAACCAAGGATTAGGGTTTGTTTATAATCCTTGAGCCGTTTGATATGGTTTGTTTATATGGTTTGTTATGTTGAACCAAAGTAAGATGATACTGGTTTCTTACTGTAGTTTCAGCTAAGTATTATGGTTCAACCAAGTCATGTCATCCAACGGTTTTGGTGTTGAATGATGCTGTAATGGTTTATTACTGTGATTTGTTGCCAACAAACAATGGTTTGGGTTGCTGAATATTGGTAAATAATGGCTTAGTACTAAAAATGATTACTATTGGATGATTTGGGGGTACCGCCACCGCCATTCTAGGGAAATCAGCAAATGGTTTGGAATATTCCCAATAGTCAATCTGCATCAACCAACAACAATGATTTTATATTGACATTGGCAAACATCAATGGTTCCCAACCAACGGTGACATTGAACCAAAAATTGTCAGCGAAAATTCATCAGGTAATTTGCACCGAATCATATGACTATGCCGGCCAATCAACCAACTAAAGTACAACCAACCAGCCAACATGTTATACTGAAGTTATACTACACAAACCAACCGAAGTACAGATGAGACTGTCTGCAAATGGTGTGCCACGCACCTTTGAACCACAGACTTGATCATTTTCGTGACAATTTTACAATCATAGAGGTACGGAAATGGAAAATAACCAACCATCAAGGTGTGGAAAATAACCACTCACCAACTATCCGCAAACCATTCTCACCAAACATGAGTCACTGAACCAACCACTAGTCAACTACGAACCGACTATTCATCAACAAGACCATGTGCACAATTTCCCATACAGCAAGATCAGCAGAACTATCTCGAATTTCCGTCGTCTACTTCAAGCAAAGCTGGATGAGAACGCAGTTGGACAAATGGTTCAAGGATGAGTATATCTCTAGAAAGCGAGCTCTGACTTTCTACACCAACGGCGCGCACACAGCAGATCACATCAAACTCAGACCGCAGATATGCTTGTGGGACAGACTGAAGGCTGAGCCACTCAAAATTGTATTGAAGGCATTAGACATTGCAAATGAGAGAGGTGACCAAAAAAGAACCGACACTTCCAAGCTCAGGCCTTTCTGGGGCCAAGATGCGATTTACGACGATTACTACACTTACTGCTGGGCTCATTTTTCAGTACGAGATGTCCGTGCCACAATTTTCTTGGACACTTCCATCTTCCAAATCGTTGCAGACAACTGGTCAGAAGCCCTTGAGGTAGTGAGAACTGGCAATGCAAATGCGAATGCCGGAAAAGGAAAAGGGAAGGGAAAAGGAAAATCAAAGAAATTTGACACGCAGGCAGGTGACTACCCCTTCGACTATAAGCTCGCGCAGGTGCAAGATTGGAGGTATGATGACGTGTTGAACAAGTACAAGCAGAAAGATGATGAAGGGATGGAGTCTTGACAAATACTTCCCAGGCAGGAAAGAGCACTAAACAGTGCTTCAAACAATTTCGCTTCTAAATTCGCTTCTAAATTTTCAAAAGAAACATTCGCCAGCACAACCGTTGAAGTGGCGAACACAGTACCCTCGTTGCTTGGAACACCGCCTGCTGGAGGCGAACCGGCTCAGCCGCGGAGAGTACAAACTCTTCAGCGGAGACGTAGAGTGTATCCTGTAGGGGCTGCTTGCAAACCGAGAAACAATCATAGAGACTTGGAATTTGATTGAACAACGGCAGTGTGCTCACGCGCAGGAAAACTCACAATTAGTTGATACCCTTACTAAGGAAATCAGAAAACATGCCAAAAAGGACCATAAAGATGCTGTGTTGAATTCATTGCGCGAACTGCCAGATGCTAGAGAGAAATGGCAAGGCGTGAAGGATTTGAAAAGGGAACACCAACCCCAATTTTTACGTCTTCGTAACCTCAGCGGTGATCTTGTTGCCCCAAAGGATAGAGCAGAGACTATCGCAGAATACCTTGAAACCAGACATTGGTATAACCCTACTTACAAAGATCTGTCAAGACATGCTGCCATTCACGCCTTGCAGGATGAGTTTAATACAGAGATGTTTACATTTGCTGAATTTGAATCAGCGCTGCAAACAACTAAGAACAACAAACAACCAGGACCGGACGGACTTCCCATGGAATTGTTTAAATGGATGAACACGGAAAACCGAACGTGGATGGTTCATTTGATAAATTTTTGGTGGGGCCACAAGCGTGCCCCAGAGGATGTCTTCCTTGCTAGAGTTGTGCCCATATACAAGAAAGGTGATTCAGATTTACCAGAAAATTACCGACCGATTTCTTTGCTTAACTCTCTATACAAGATCTACATGATTATGGTCAGAAAACGGTTGCAGGACATCCTCGAGGCCCACTTGTGTCCAACGCAGTATGGTTTCCGTCCTTCACGAAGCACATCTCACGCGATACACATCACACGTAGATTGCAGGACATCGCCGAGCAACAGGGATCCAACATGATATTTACTTTTTTGGACTGGGAAAAAGCTTTTGATAGAGTACAACATGATCGTTTATGGATTGCTTTGAACAGAATAGGAGTCCATACTCAGTTTGTTGATGTTCTCAAAGATTGTTACGATAAAGCGTCTTTTTTTGGTAGAGGATGAATATGGACAATCACATGTAAAAAAGCAATTCGCTGGGATTAGACAAGGATGCCCGTTGTCCCCTTATTTGTTTGTGTTACTTATGTCCGTGGTAGATAGTGATATTGAGTTTAACTTGGGAAGACGCCCCAGTAGAAGACACAGTTCCACCATTCCTGTACAAAAAATTTATTATGCTGATGATACCATCCTCGTAGCTACCAACACCGCTATGGCGAACAGATTGCTGGCCGAAGTTGAGAATGTCTCTGCGCAGTATGGTCTGTCTTTGAATAAGAATAAGTGCTGTTTCGTTTCTATGAATGGGAACAATGTAATTAAATTTTCGGATGGACAGAAGTTGCGGAGGGTAGAAGAAACAACATATCTAGGACATCAAATCACAGAAGGGATGGATGTGAAACATGAAATTCAGCACAAAATGCAGCAGACCCTTCGACTATGGTTGAAATTAGAAAGGTTTTGGACCGCAGTAAATTGTTCGATGAAATGGAAGCTGCAAGTGTACCACGCGATCATCAGGAATAAACTTCTATATGGTTTGGAGACAGTTCATTTGACGCAAAGCCTGCAAAGAAAAGTAAATGCTTTCCAGCTGAGGGGATTGCGTAAGATATTAGGCTTGAGCACCACTTATATCAACAGAGCCTACACTAATGAATTCGTTCTACGAAAAGCAAATGAAGCTATGGACGTTTGACCCGGGGACACACCAGTAATCAAATTATTTTCTCAGCTGCTGGAAGACCGACGAATTAAGTTGGCTGGGCACATCCTACGGAGTGATAACAGCGACCCCCTAAGAAGAGTAAGTTATGATTTCCTCCAGCCTTCGTTGCGTGTTGACTAAATCTTGCTCTTTGATACCAGTACTAAAAAGGAATTTATACCCGTCAACAGTTTCAACACAGTTTCTATTAATGTTGGTTTCCTGAAGGAGGAGAATATCGTAATTGTTTTTCTTCATTATATCAATTAATAGTTTGCGTTTTATCGAAGCATGTTCTCCTTTGAGACCCCGCACATTTAAAGAAGCAACTTTAATTTCCTTGCTATATGCCATGGTTGTCGCCGGTTCGGTTGCTTGGTTGGTTTCTCTTTGCTTAAAAAGGTGAAACTGCCGTCTTCTCTCTGGTTGGCCCATTTGGCGCCAGAGACGCCATCGCCTCCGCATTTCTGGGGCTTTCTGCTTTAAGACATAGTTTAAAGTAAACTGTTTGAAACGACGGAACAACTGTCTGTTCTCCCGACATCGTACAATTCTGGACGTTCTTCTCTTTTCCGTTTTATGTTGGCTTCTCAAACCACAGAAGGGATGGATGTGAAACATGAAATTCAGCACAAAATGCAGCAGACCCTTAGACTATGGTTTAAATTAGAAAGGTTTTGGACCGCAATAAATTGTTCCATGAAATGGAAGCTGCAAGTATACCACGCGATCATCAGGAATAAACTTCTATATGGTTTGGAGACAGTTCATTTGACGCAAAGCCTGCAAAGAAAAGTAAATGCTTTCCAGCTGAGGGGATTGCGTAAGATATTAGGCTTGAGCACCACTTATATCAACAGAGCCTACACTAATGAATTCGTTCTACGAAAAGCAAATGAAGCTATGGACGTTTGACCCGGGGACACACCAGTAATCAAATTATTTTCTCAGCTGCTGGAAGACCGACGAATTAAGTTGGCTGGGCACATCCTACGGAGTGATAACAGCGACCCCCTAAGAAGAGTAAGTTATGAACCTGATTCGGCTCAATGCTTTAAAGTGAGTAGACGGAGAATAGGAGGACCCAGACAATTATGGACTGTACACACCAATAAGTATGCTTGGGAGAAATTAAGACGCGAAACTTATGAAAACACAGATAACCAAAACCAACAGTTATTAAACTTTGCACGTGGCCGTCAATTTTGAAATCGCCTTCGCATGCCCACGGTTTCACCCAGTGCCAAGAGGAGGCGCGAAGCCTTGGCTCGCAAAAAAAATTCATCAACAATTCACCACAACCAACTATTCACCAGTTCTCAAGCAGCGTTCATCAACCAACCATTCGCCACTCATCAAACAGCCATTGATGAACCATTTACCAACCATTAACCGTCAATCAATCATTACCCAATCATTAACCAATCATCAATCAATCATCAACCAATCAGTATCCAATGATTAATCACCTATCAACCAACCATTAGCCAACCATGAGCCAACCATTAACCAATCATCAATCATCAATCAACCATTAACCATCAATCAACCATTAACCAACCATTAACCAACCAACTATCAACCATTACTCAACACCAACCATTGACCAACCATTACTCAACCACTCATTCATCCACCATTCGCCCACCATTCACGGACCCTGCGCGCTTTGCCGTTCCGTGGCAGGTCGACCTTCCACGCGTCTCGGCCCAGCTGCGGCGAGCAGTGATGGAGGCAGCGCCCCCTCAGCGGCGCGTTCGGAAGGGTGGGTTGTTGAGCAGCAGCCGACATGGTATGACATATGGTTATGGGTCAAGCCATTAATCAACCAATGGTTAACTAGCTGGTTAATGGTTAATAATAGGGGATAATAAGCAGCAATAATAGGAGATATACCATCTATATATGGTTATGGGTCAAGCAGTTAATCAACCAACTAATGGTGGATAATAACGAAATAATGGGGAAAACAATGATAATGATTATTAGGGAAAACAATAACAGGATTTTCACCAACAACTTCATAGGGAAAACAATGGTTGATGACAGGGGAACCAGGGGGACTAGGGGTGAACTGACCCACTGCCACATATGTATTGGAAAACCCGTGGAAAACCAAGGAAAAAGAAATATGGAAGAAAACCATGGAAGAAAAACCTGGAAAACCATGGAGAACATGGGAAACAAAGTAACAAATTGGTAAAACATTGGTGTCAACCATTCATTGTCCATACTTATTGGAAGAACTACCAACGGATGGTGAACTATGAATCCTATGTCAGTCAAAGGTGACGGCAACAAATAATGGTATAATTATAAGAGAGTATATCAACAGTGTAATTGGTGGGTACAAGCGGCCTCATGGCGAAAGCAACTAACCAACCATTGCTGGTGCAAAACTGACTAATCATGTCACTTGAATGGATAATTACCCACCAGCAACCCCATCTTGAATACCAACGAAGTACTGCAGTTAATAGTCGCTGTTTTTCACTAGCTGTTGCTTGGCAGTAAGCACTACGTGCTTCCCCAACAAGGGGCAGAAGCATGGATGCTCTTCAATCATCTGCTTGGTGGTTGCCGTATGTTTAGTTTCCGTCTTCAGGATCAGATATTCAGCCAGTTTGGTGATCTTTACAGGCCCCTCTTTTATCTAACCTTGCATGTCTTTCTTTTTAACCTTGTGTCTTTTTGTAAACCTTGGAATCTCTCTTTCTTAACCTTGCCTCTCTGCGGGTATTTTTGAAAAGACTTCCAAGGTTGAAAAAAGACCCCCCTGATCTTAATTGGAAGTAGCTGAAAGCACCAACCGGATTCCAGTTCAGTATGCAAAGTGGCTATATAGTCAGCACTGATGGTGGATTTTCCGGTGGATCGCGCAGCAAGCTGGCAGAAGCTTTCAGGAGCAGCAGCAATGGAGCTGACAGGGTATCAATCATAACATTGATAATACCTTGTTGTAACCAACCAAGGACTATGTTGATATAACTAGCCGTAGTAGGGAAAATACAGATTGAATGAGTGGGTTTGATCCTTGTAACCAGGCACTTGATTTCATGCGGCATCAGCACGATATATGAAACAAATTGGGGGTTTCTCAAGTGATATGGGTAAATCATCGAGATTATTAACCCTTCATAGCAATAAACCTTCCGTAACTTTGGGGTTCCAAAACTGGCTTAAGAGACCAAAAAATCTTGCATGACATCATGAAGAGTTGATTCCTGAACCAAGAACCTCTTGTTGTTTGCTGACCTTGAGAGCAGTGGGGCTCTGAGTCTGAGTTGGGTTGCGGTTGGAATGAATCTGATGAGCAGTGTCTTTTGGTGTGGCTCACCCTTGGGAAAATATGGTGTTTATCGCAGTTTCTTGCCATTCGAAAAGATTTATCCATTCGATTACTGTAGTTCCAAATATCAGTTGTTTGGACATCCGGATGATGGCAAAAAGGCTTCACCAGGTTGGCTCAAGGGCATATCACGCACTTTTCTTGGCTTCGATGAGTCTTGATGGTTCTGCCATAAGCCACAATCCACTACAGTCAGCCATTACCAATCATCATTTGCCATTCTTAAGTATCGTATTGGTCACGACTAGCCATTTTTAGCCATTGGTGCCACCATTACTTGTTGTTGATCATGATTGATCATCATTACAGTATCATTCATTGTTTGCCATTATCAAATATCACGAGCGCTTGTTATATTTGATAAACAACGGCACTAGTGAGTTATTGTTGATCAATTGTGCCACTAGTTTGTTATTGTTGATCATGACTTATCATCATTATGATTCACTAACCCCAGACCCCAGAAACTCATTTTAGATTTCGGGAGATTTGCCGGAGCACCCGTAAACCCGAGCAGGCTGGTGGCAACATTTTGTCCCAAAGTGAGGACAACAGATATCTTAGCTGCTTGGTTGATTCGATGCGGGGATGTCACTGGTGGTTCAGTTTTGCTTTGGACAAATAGTTGGTGGATACAAAACTTGCAGTTGATGAATGTACCCAACCAGCTGTACATGATTACACATATTTTATTACATATAGATTTATACCTAACGATGCATCCTCATACATTCTGCATGTTGTACGCGCGGGCCAGACCAATTTCATAGCTCGGACCAAATGGTCGACTGTGGCTGATCGGTCTGCAGCGCTAAGGAGCTGAGTTTCTGGTGGACGTGCCGCTCTTAGGTCAGGACGCTGACGACGTGGAATGGTGAGCATAGCCGAGGGAGACAATGAGCGGTGGACGGGTTCGCGATGTCTGTGTGTTTCAACGGTGGTATTTAAACAGTCATCCTGGGAGGATCGTCCTGGGAGGATCGTCCTGAGAGGATCATCCTGGAAAGATCATCCCGGCATAGTCATCCTGTTCCCTGTTTAGTGCTTGTATCGCTCATCATTTTCGGTTTTGCTCGTAATTTGTCGCTGCAGAAGCGCGATCACTCTACTTGTCTCGCATATCCCTGCTATTCTCATTTGCTTGGGTGCATTGCCTCCCTCCTCCAGAGTTCTTTAATTCTTGTTGGACTGTTGCAAATCATTTCATCATTGTTGCATCCAGACCATCCCTTTGCCTTTGTTGCATTCAGACTGTCACCCTCAGTCGCAAGGCCGCTCAAGCTGTCATTGATCCTCCTATCATTGTTTTATACTCATATCATTCTTGCTTTGACCCTGGGATCACACTTTGTCACTCTTCGTGATCTCATGATTGTTGCGGACGTCCACTTTTATTCGTGGTTCTACCTACATTGCTGTTGATTGTAGTTTTCTTGATGTAGGTAATCTTCCAGGTGCTACTATTTCAATATACTTTGTCGCATATGTTGATACCTATTGATTATCCACAAGATTCAAGCTCACTCCAAACACTCCATGACTCATAAATCAATCTACATAATCCACTGCATGCAAGTTCTAATTTACATATTTCCCAGATACATGTTGTTTTTTTTCAAGCTCTTTTTCATCATCCCCAGGATTCATTTTTGCGCTCCTCCTACCGTACCACCATGCTATCCCATGACCCCACCTGGCTGCCACCTCCTGCCCTACCTCCTCTCCCCCCCCACCCACCTCCAAGCCTCCCCCAGCTCCGTTGCTTCCAGGTACTTCACTCCCGACGACCTCATCGTCCAGTTCCGCGCGGAGCGCCGCTCCGGCGGCCCCGACTTCGGGCGGAACCGGCAGCGCTTGGAGGATCTCCCGGGGCGCGGCCTGTGGTGCCTGCGGCGGTTGGGGTCCAACCGTTACGGGTGAGGCCCTGGCAGGTGGTCATGGGGTAGTGGTGATGGTTCATATGGATGCTTGTGAAGCCCAGAACCATGGGATGGTTCATGAATCTTCGAGGTTTGATGTGGTTATGCTTGAAGAGAATGCTTATGACTCCATCATTTTCATGAGAAGGTTAATGAAGAAGGGTACCCACTGACGAATATTTGTGAGGTTAAGACTGGTCTTTGACTCTAGCCAAATAATTGTGAGGGTATCGACAAACATCCGCGAGAAGCACTGGGAGCGAATTATTTTCATTTTTCTACAGGAATCGTGGCCGAAACGCATTCATCGTGGCTGGCCACTTATGGTTGCATCGTAAGGATGATGATGATTGCAAAACAAAACCCATGTTTTGAATGATAGGTGGGGTATAAGCAGCAGACTGATGATGGTTAGCACACTACAACTTCAGCAACAAGTAGCACTGACAAGCGGCAATTGTGCGAGAGTCCTTGCCCAAACATGTTTGCAACGATCCTCATAAATAGGCATCCTTGAGCAATGGAGTCAGCGAGGTAGGTATGGGTCATAGGCAGTTTCACGCAGTAGACAATTGGTTGACAGTCAAAAACGATTGGTTGATAATCAGTTCACCAGCAATAGAAACCATCGGTTGATAATGATAACGTCATAACTTTTATAATCTGGGACCTGTAACCGACCATATCTCTTTGGCAGAGTTGATGAAACCACGAACCATTATGGTCAGTTATCAATTAGTGGTAAACAAACATACATCTCTAAGAAACCATAAGACTCACGCTAACCATACATCTCTTACACAGTTGTGAATTACAAAGATCAGAGAGTTTATATCAACCACACTAATGAATTATGGTTCCATTGTGATCAGCTAAGCATTATGGACAGTTCTAAGTTACAAACATGGCTGTGGGTCAAAACCCTTAGTCCCCCTGGTTCCCTTTCACTAGCCATTATTTTCCCTATAGTTGGTTGGTTGTTATCCACCATGAAATTGGTTCATTAATATTGACCCATAGCCACATCAAAGATTCGGACAAAATCGTTGCCGACACCAGAGCTTAGTTGGCGACTTGGAGCGCCAGGTTTGATGCGGTTCACAAATTGTTTGGTACAACGCAGCCATGAAGAGATATTTGTTGTTCAGTTTTTATGGTAAGAAGCGTGCTCCATGGTGGCTATAACCATCTTGATTTCAGTTTTATGTTTTGTTTTTTTTCAGTTTTGTGGCTGTGATTGTGCTTGATGATTGCTCATAATGATTGCTCAGAATGATTGCTCAGAATGAATGCTCATCATGATTGCTTAGAATGATTGCTCATAAATACACTGACCGGGAATTGGAACATCCACCACTTGTAGATGGTCTACCTATCAAACCGTATGCCTTACCAGGCTGGCTTCCCAGAGTCATGGAGTGATAGCGGTGCCGTCAAGTTAGTGCTGGGGGATGTTGGGAGTGCCCACTGCCGCACACATTGACAGTGACCGTTTATTGGGACCTGAGTCTTGGCGATCGCTTGGAAGTGATATGATCCGCACATATCCAATACGATTACGCAATGATATGCAATGATGCGCGGGTGTTTCTCAAAATCGGGAACCCGAACAATGGATGGTTTATCACTATAGGGGTAATATTGGATGATTTTGGGGTCCTATTTTGAGAAGACCACCATTTTTGTATGTGTATATAGATAGATGCAAAGATGTCAATTGATGTTTCTATGTATATGTGCAGTGTGTATTTGCAGAACACGTGCATCGAAACTCAAAGAAATCAAGCACAAATGTGGAATGTAATGCAATATGTATATATATATAGATATTGTTGTTGTATGTATATATTTTTTATATTATATACATATATATATATATGTATGAATATATACATATATATATATATATGTATGAATATATATATATATATATATATATATATATATATATATATATATACATACATATATACCCACATAGATACATCTAAAAGATAATGCAAGTAGGCATTTAAGCTGTTCCTCTGCTACTTTTAGCTGCTCCGGGTTCGTGACTCCTGCGTTCCGGGCGTGGGGGCGGGGCGCGTTCCGACCATGGCGCTTCCTGGACGACGGAGACTGGGATCTCGGATCGAAGCTCAACTGGCGGAGAAGTCCTATAGCTGGCAGCGCCTTCGCTTAGAAATTGGCTGCTGGTTGTTGTCATGGAACTAGTGAACTGGCAGTCAAGCAAAGAAACTAACTAACGAACTAACTAACTAACTGAGAAACAAAGTAACTAACTAAACAACTAACTAGCTAACTAAGTAATTGGGAGGTAGTTGCTAGCCAACTAGCAGTGTTGTGATTGTTGTTCGTGGTGGTAGTGGATGGATCCCTGCTCTTGAGGGTATATATTTATTGGCACTACCATGCTGTCCTTGAGAATATGTAGTGAAGCCAGTGATAGACGCTCTACGCCTGTGCATTGTTTGTTGTATACAGAGATATCTGTGAGAAGCTTTGAATCACAGCAGCAGGAAGTGCATTTTACTTATATTGCAATCATGATCTAACAGATGAGTCAATACAACAGTTGCACAAAGTGCCCAGCTCTCACTAATGGTTTGGACTATGACTATATCCAAGATAGCCTGGGATCCGCAACACCAGGAGACTTGAAAGCTGCAGTGTTTTGGGCTTGGGATTCTGGAAGAAGCGCCATGCTGCCTGTAGCCCCGCTCCGATCTGCAGTCCCAAGGAGAACTTCCAGAGATGTGCGATAGCAAGTCTCTTTACCTACTGGAGTTACTGTATAGTAGCTTTTATGTCGCTTTTATAGATGAACATATACGACTATAAGCTATATGCATCCTTTCTCATAGGTATGTATAGCTTTTAGATAGACATGTGTTCCCTTCATTTCCCTCCTATAGAACTACACCAGCCTATTGCTCTAGCCCTTGGGATACACTGTCAGTGGATGGACTTTGTCAGTGTATAAACCAAAACCATTCATCAACAAATCATTCAGATGGAGGTTGCTTGGCAGTGATTCATGGCTTGGCCACCAACTAGTTGATAGACCTGTGGTCGGGGGCTTCCATGCCCGTTGAAACTTGCTTCCATGAATTGCATGCAGATTCAGGCTATGGGCACCATTCGGCCAGGCTATCATTCAGGCTATCATTCAGGCTATCATTCAGGCTATCATTCAGGCTATCATTCAGGCTATTGGGGTGCTAAGCCATGACGGGCAACCAATTGGCCCCACCAAAAGATGATCATTTCACCTGGAAACCCTTGGTTGACTGGGGGTATCTCTATGGCTTAGCACATGCCCACTTATTATTCAGGCTATCATGCAGGTTATTTTTTCATAGCTGGCCGAATTCATCAGCTTTTTCGCCCTGATGTACGATGTTGGGCATGTCAGACCCACGTGCTTGTCCACGAGTTGTTGGAAGAATCGCCGTTGTATCAGCACTGCTCCAAGGACCTTCTGTCAGGAATTGCCATACACACTCTGGAACACCTGCCCGCTATGTCTATGCGGTTTGATGCCCGTCTCTCAACCGCACCTGTTCACTTTATTGATTCACTTCATTAATGACAATCCATCCCTATCATTGAGTAGGTTAATGACTATCCATCCCTATCATTGAGTAGGTCAATGACAATCCATCCCTATCATTGAGTAGGTTAATGGCTATCCATGGGCGGTGGGTCGCTTGTGTCTCCAACGAGTCACTATCTATCTCCATCCCTATCATTGAGTAGTTTAATTGACTAGGTATTAGTTGGATTTGTCGTTCATCTGACCCACTTCATCGATACACAAACGGTTCATGATAGGAACACAACCAACAAAAGTGGGTATGTCATGAAAGATATCCGAGATTCAAGCAAGACATGGAGGATCAAACGGTATTTGGCACGAACCTGGAATTTGAAGCAGCATTGGGGGGAAGTCGAATTGTGGACCCACTGAATCCTAGCGTTTACCGCCACAAGATCTGTGCACAGCTTACAGACATGTAGTCATAGTTGATCTTGACTGTGCTTGATGACACCCGAACTGTGATGTCGCTTAGCAACGGTATTGAACGAACATCCGAAAGCTCGTCAGCTGATGATTGATGTCGTCTGCGCTACCTATCATTCAGCATGATCATCAACTGCTGGCTGTTGGTACCGATGAAACTTCGACCTTGGATTTGAGGACCCATTCCTTCGACCAATCCCCAGTGTCAAAAACTTATCAGTGGGATGACCATTTGTTCTGGACAATTCTGAACTGATCAACCTACAGAGTAAAAGGCTGATTTCTTCAGTTGCTTCAGCCACTTTGGAGCTTGATTCCATTCGATTGTTGTGTCAATGAAACCCAGTTGCAGACATGAAACTCGGTGAACTGTTCGGGCCTCCGTGGACGTTTGTGGAAGTACCATGCCTTGGTCGCTAGTTGCTACCTCGATCTTGATAGACTGCTGAGCACAACACGTTTGTAGCCGAGGGTGTCATGTCGTACCAGGTGGCGCAACAGATTTTTTGAGCATGATCCAATCTTATCAGCCATGATGTACAGCATAAATGGCTGTGGGTTTACAGCCATTTTTCACCTGTTTCTTTTCTTTACAGTACCCCCTGAGGTCTTCGTAGTGTGCATCTCGGCAATGTGTCGACTCGACTATGCCACGGAAGTGACGGACATGGGGGCGAAGCTCATTAATCAGACGCTGGGTGCGAAGGGTGAGCGGATGCACGCCGGTCAGGATTGCCAGGGATGCGGAGAAATGGCCACCATGGATTTTCCCAGCGAAGCCAAAAGTTTGGGGGGCTCTGGGCTCTCGTTTATGGATACATTAGACTACTTCAATGTTGATTTGGATACATTCTTTGGATACATTCTTTGAGTTTGACTACTTCAATGGTGATCTGGGGCTGTTCTCCCTGTCAAACAGCTGGACACTACCATTCGTTGAGCTTTGAGTGATTTGACGTGCCAGGACTCAACCCTACCAGCCAACCAAGGAAGAATTTGCCAATATTTGCCATGAGTGTGATAGGTCAATGATAACACAGAGACAATGAGCATGGCCCCGCTCAAAGCTCAAAGAGGCTGTCCCCTAACGTCGTGGCAAGTGTCGAGTTTCAGCAGGTGGATTGCCTGACTCTCGGGTCACAGTTCTTTGCTGCTTTGTGTAGTGATTGTGCTCATGATTAGGTAGCATCTCGTATGATTAACCGATTAACCCTTGCTGTACAGCCATAGTCAACCACTGTCCATCACCAACTCTTAACCAATCATAAGCGTAGCATTTTTTTCCAGCTCTTGCGGCCACCAATCTCCAAGGCATCTAGGGCTTGATTCAGGCGGCTCATGGTTGATGTTTCGCGGCCCAAATGGCTTAGCAGGTCATTGTTGGCTTCCCCAATGAGGGCTTACTGTAGCCATTTACTCACCAACCAACCAATCATGAGATAATATGAGTTTAATCATGGTCTTGACCCATGACATTAGCCCATGACATGAACCCATCATTTTTCATTTCCATGACCCTTCTATCATGTGTTTTGGGACTTCCAGCAACCAGCATCAGCTGGGATTACACCGATTACTTGCTTGTAACTTTGGTCCCCCTGCTGTCATCGGCCCTTAGCCACCCAGGAAGGAGGAATTCAGCACCAACCAGTGACCTCACCCTTACCATTCACCAACCAGTACCTAACCAGTACCCAACCATTACCCTACCATGCACCCACTGGGCTTTTCAACGCTTAGGATGGGCTTATCCTACACGGTCTACTATACTGCAGGATGCTGGCCGGAGGACGGAGTTCATCGACGAGTCCCTTGGTGCTTCCCGCCGCTGGTTGTTAGTCAATGGCGGTTCAAAGCTAGAACCGTTCATCAACAATCATCCACCTTCAACAAGTAATTCCGACTGCCAGCAACGTATTTGTGGCTACAAGTCTCAACAAATACAATGCGTGGTGGTTTTTGGATCAGTCACTATCGCTGCACCCCATTGTGGGCGGAACGGGCTGGGGTCCAGCTGAGACACATCCAGCTGTGAGCTCGTTGAGCCATCGGTTGCGACGCGGGAAAGCACCAGTGACGACGATTTGGGTACACTGAGACACCACCGGTGTTGGACAAATCCAATGAGAGACACTGAACAAGCTCCTCGAAACACCATGCGGATTGGTTCGTGAACAATGCGCGATATACCCCTTGGTGAAGTAACATGGCAACAGAAAATCTACCGTAAATGGAAATAAATCCAGGGTTTACCAATGACATGGTATCATTATTATTATTGTAATTATTATTGTTATGATTATTATTGTTATTGTTTAATTGTGATTCATTAATATCATTGTTATTATTGTTATCCTTGTTATTTATCAATCTCATTGTTATTATTACTCCTATTATTACTATCAGGGTTATTATTTCTGCTATTTTTTTGGCATTCAGCTTGCGTGTGCGGGGTTTTCTGTAATCTCTAGCTGTCTCACCCTTTAGGTTCAAGGTAGGGGTAAGCCTGGGGTTTTGGGTGTCGCGATGTTCCCGTTGCGTCCGCTTCTTGCTTCCCTCCTGCTCCTTTGCGATCCTCTCACCCGAGTGTCCCGATCCTGGGGGGTCGGCGACCTGGGGATCCCCAACCTGTTTGCGGGCAACGATACGTGCCCAGCCGGGGGATCATGTGAGAAAGGAGAGCCAGAACAGGGGAATGTCCGAGGCGTGCCTCCGCGCCCGGACACGACCCCCAAAACAAATTGGTGGCCATAGAACTTTGAGTGGCTCATCAAAATAAGCCTCAAGATGATATCTGATGCGGCAACCACAAGCCTGCATTACTGTGGGACGTTGTGTGCTTCGATCGGCTTGGCAGCTCGCTGGTCATACTGGCTGGCGGTTGCTATGGTCGCACTTTTCCTGGTGCAACTCCTCGTTTGGACTTGCAACTGGGTTTTAATCCCACTGGGAAGGCACAGCCTGGCCTTCTGGAGGTACATCCGTGGAGATGGCCATTGGTACGAACTTGCACAGATTCATGGTGTGCGGGTGTACCGTCCCAAGTGGGTTGGTCCACAAGGAAGGGAAGATTGGAGCGCTGGCTTTGTGCAGACCGAAGTGAGGGGAAGAGGCGACGGTAGGGAGCCCTTCGACCTCCTCGTCACCGATGGTACTGCCATCGCAAGGCTTCGCCATGGGACCTTGAGGGGAAGGACGAATCGGTTTGGGTTCCGAGCAGACTGTGATTCAGTCCACGCCTCATCCCATAGGTACTTCCGAAACCAGCTGGAAGGGATGGAGTGTAGGGTTCACCTCTGCTCCCAACGACCTTGTGGACAACCTGATGATGACTGTCTTCACGTGGTCGCTTCAGCGGTGATACCGAGGCAGGTGGACTTTGACCTTCAAGACGCTGCTGGCAAAGGACCCTTTGCACGGTGCGCAACGGCAGCTTGGTTGTGCGGCTACTCCACCATGGGAATGTGTGGCACTTTCTGGAAGTCGGTCAAAAAGGGGATCGCCTGCATCTTCTGCTCAGGTTGCCTGTGTAAGAGAAGGGCCAAGCCACGCAGCCGCGCTGCCCCGAGCAGCGGTCACTCCACACCCCGACATGAGAATTCAGAGACTGAATCAGAAGCTGAGGATGAGGTGTGTTGCCAGGCTGAGTCGGTGGCCTACTTGGTTGGAAACAAGGCTACACCCCTAGCATTGGTTCCTTGTAAAGACGCGGCAAGGGGAACCAAAGTCAAGCTTCTCGCCTCCGACGCCGAAATCAGTAGCTCAGAAGACCTCAAACATGATGATGGGTGCTACTACTTCGCCAGTTGCAACCATCACCGAGCACTCTACGAAGGCCAAGCCGCAAAGCGAACTTGTGTCTATGAAGGGTGTGATCGGGAGGTGAAAGTTCCTAAGGGGGGACTCAGGTTGTGTAAACTTCATGGAGCTAAAGAAGAAAAGGTCAAATCATCATCGAAGTTGAGGGGCACAACACCGGGGAGTAGAGAAGCACCGATTCCAATCACAAGCTCTCCAGAGCCCGAGGCGCGTTTCGCGCCCGGGCCAGGAGAAAGAAGTGAACCAACTACTCCTGGAAATGCCTCGAACCCTCAAGCTACAACTTTGGGCAAGTACCTTAGGCTCATCATGGATGGCAAAGATGAGTTTGAGGCTTTGAAGGAATGTGCCAATCCAGGATGCGGGCCGAGGGAGACGTGGGAAGACTTGAAGGATCAAGCAACCTTGTATGTCACCAAGTTACCAAGGGACTACCCATCCAGAGCCAGGAAAGCCATTGTGTTCCTCGTGACTGAGGATTGCCACGTCTCAGAATGGAAGAGCGAACCGGTTCGAGACCCTGTTTTGGATTTGGGGCTGTACGCTCCACACACCGAGAGCAGCGGGGAGCGGGGGTTGACCCATAAGCCAGTTGAAGTGTTACCCCAACCGGTGATGCAAGCTCCGAAGGAGGAACGTCAAGCGCTTCCCACTGTGAACAGCCTCTACCGACCCAAAGGAAGCGTTTCGTTGCCAGAAGGGATGGGCATGGGGCCATCCATTCCACAACAGCCAGGCGGATACGAGGCATTTGCAGCCGCCTCCAGACCTAGGCACATGGGGGCCTACACTGACGGAGAACCTCCTCGGATGGATGAGACTACCAAGGCCCTGCAAGCAATTGCAAAGGCGGTCACCTCCAAAGATGAAGCCGCTAGCCATGACAAAGGGAAGTTGGCTGCCATCGGAAAGATCGAGGAAAGACTTGTGTACCTCGTTCGCGGGTGTGATGCCCTGACTGTGGCACTGGGAAAGGCCACGGTCGGAAAGGAGCTTTTCCATGCGTTGCGCTCGACCTCTACCCAAGGCAGACCTCAACTTCGTCTGATGCAGTTCCCCGTGAACATCAACAACCGGATTGCGTATGGGTTGGCAGCCATGAGCTTAGGGGGGAAGGATGCCAAAACCGTTCCCGACTACAGCCTCTCAGCCGCTGACTTCCCTTTGACTTCGGAGGAAGAGTTTGATGGGTGGTCTGGCTGTGTTGACTTGAAGCTGGAGAAGAGGCCAAAACCACCTATGACTCTGAATGCTTGGTACAGGAACGCTTTGAGGGAGGCATGGGCTATCTCATGCGTTTATGGGTCTGAGCATTACTCCACCTTTGAGCAAGCCGCAACCTATCTGTTGAAGTTGGGGGAGGAACATGCCTACATGTGGCCAGCTCATGCGATCTTTGGGGTCTGGGAGGAATTGTGGGCACGGTATGTGGAAGAGTTGAAGGATCTCGACCGGGAGTTGCGAAGGGCAATGAAAGAGGAAGCCCCCACGTTTGAACGGATTCGATTCTTCGTGACCGCACCAGGAGAAGACGGAGAGCCATGGCTTCGTTTGCCGAGGACCTTCTTCCTTGAGGACGGAAAAGAGTACTTTCAAACAGATGTCATACCTCGCCACAACCGCATGTTATCCCGTGCTTGTTGGCAAGTTGCTCTCAAAAAGGGACCTGGAAGTGGGCTACATGGGGGAAAGGCGGGTGAGGATCCCGAGGCGTCGCTTTCGCGCCCGGGACCCAAACTCGGAAAGGTTGAACAATCAGCCAAAGGCCTATTGGGCCCACCCCTCACCAACAAAGAGGCAGCACGAGCCCTTGATCACAGACCCAAAGAGAAAAAGGGGGCCAGGTACCTTTGCTGGGACCACCTTTGCCACAGGGGATGCGCCAAACCTTCCTCATGCCCTCATTCTCACGGCACAGCTCCAAAGTGGGAACATCTTGATTGGGCGGTGCAGCTCCAAATGTTGAGGAGAGGAGGACTCAGGAGTCAGGCCCGATTGAATGAGCAACAAGTGACTGAGCAGATGGAAACAATCAGGAAAGCTCAACAGGCAAAGGCTCAGGAGATGGTGAATGAGGGCAAGAAGGTCAAGAAGGTTGGTGAATCTAATCCTGGTGAGGGTGACGCCAAGGTGGGGGAGTTTGTACCTCAGACGAACCCGCAAGCCGCACCACCAGAGGAGTTCACCAGCATTCATCCTACAGATCAAGAGGAAGAGATGATGAACCTTCTCGAGGGACCCGACAACTCCTTTTTCGAGGACAACGATCAGAACAAACCGGCCAGGGAAGCTCAGTTTGTGATCAATGAAGCCCACTCGGATTTGATTGAGAGGAAGGAACTGATGAGTCAAGTGGAGAAGACTCACTTCACTGAAGGCTTTGGCGAACAGCTCAATGTGTTTCATCCACAATCAGCTGTTGATGAAAAAGGAAGAAACACCAGATGTGGCGTTGGGGCTGGAAGACGTAAGGAAGGCCCTCGAACATGCAAGGGCCCATGGGTGTCCTGCGTTGTCGGCCGCTGCGGATGAGGCCTTGCAAGGAGCCAACATGAGTCGAGCTGGGTACTCACCCAACGTGGGTTCACTCACATCCTTCACCTGGGAGAACGAGGTCGGCCACGGTGTCCTCTCCTGGTCAGGTGGCAGCTGGGATGTGTGGGACTATGGAGACAAGCTCCACCCAACTGGAGCATGGGCCCAAGAGTTGATACCATCCCATCCTGATGAAAGCGGCCCAGAAGCAAGGCAGTGCTTGCTTTTGCATTGCTCAGCCGGTTACCTTCATGGTAAACTCGGCAGAGTTCCCACTTGGGCAGAGGTCCAGAAACACACCAATGAGCTCAGAGCAGAGATGGTCAGTCAAGCCTCAGAGGCAAGCCGACATCTTGGCGAATGTCCGGAACAACTTCCCAGATCGGAGGCAGATCTTCGAGTGTTTGTGCACGACTTGCTCCACTGGTCACACGATAAAGACTATCGGACCCTTGCATCATTTCCATCCAGCAACTTGTTGGACAAAACCTTGTATGTGGTCCGAATGGCTTCTGACTGTGACCTGTCCACAGAGGTCATTATGGGTGCTCTGTCCTCAGGCCATCGCAGTCAACAGATTCACCTTTTGGTTCATCAAGGCCACATGCGGCTTCTGGTTCCCAAAGCTTTGGATCGATCCCCTCCAGTCATCAGAGAAGTGATTGCAGCCGGTTGGGAATGTCACCTGGAAGCAGCCCATGGTTCCGAGGCGTCGGTTCGCGCCCGGGACTACCTGCTTTGCCCACGGTGCAACCACCCAGAAGAGGTCCCTCGTCGATCAGGTTCGAGACCTCCTTCAGTTCTCGGCTTGCATCTTCGATCTGATGCGGGGGAAAAGATCGGCCAATGGACTCCAGGCCACCTCGAGACCAAGGATCTCCCAGAAGACAAGTGGACTGATGATGAACTCGCCGATTGGCTTGGCACCCAAGCCGAGGTCTTCCGAAAGGCTCTCCAACATGGATTGGACTTTCTGGAGGTGTATGCGGGGAAGGCTCGTGCATCACAAGCTGTTCTGGAACGAGGCGGGTTGGCACTTTACTTGGGACTTGATCATGGCCAAGATTTTCGTCAAGCCAAAGATCGCTCCATGGGTCGAGCTCTGGTCCGTCGACTTCGTCCTCGCCACCTGTGGGGTGCCTTCCCTTGTACTCCGTTTTGTGCATGGATTCGCCTTGCCATCCTTCGCAATTGTGACATGACCCTTCGGCTAAAGGAAGGGCGCGTTCACTTGAAGTTTATCACCGAGTTGTGCACTCTTCAAGTGGATGATGGACGGGACGCACATCTCGAAAACCCCTTGACTTCTTTGGCTTGGAAAGAACCGTTGGCTCTTGCCATACTGTCCCATCCTCGCTGGTTACGTGCTCGGCTAGACCAATGTCAGACAGGGCTCTCGTCTCCTGCCGGCGGCCTTCACCTCAAGCCCACGTTGATCCGCACCACTGATGCTTCAATGCAGCAAGCTCTCAGCCTCTCTTGCCTTCGAGATCACCCTCACGATCCCGTTGAAGGTAGTGCAACGGCCCTTAGTGCCATGTACTCCCCTCACATGGCTGCTCTGATCGCCCACGTGGTTTGTCCTTCTCCTCCTCGCTCCGCTACGGTTGCTGGTGGGGGGGGGATGGAGCTTTTCTTTTTCACCGACCAACTGCCAGGGTGGGGGGTACCGAGGCGAGTTTCTCGCCCGGTCAAACCACTCACCAATGGTTCGAGGGACTCAAAGGACCCACTCTCAGAGGGCCCTTGGTTGAACCACTGAAAGAATCGGTAGAAAAAGCTTGCAAGGAATATCTGGGATTTGTTTCAATCGAACCATACTCCAAAGATGCCTTCAAACGTGGAGCAGAGCTTGGCTCCCAAGTACTCCGAGAAGCTGGGGGATGGGAAGAGGCCAACAGGGGAGTCCGAAAGACATGGGTCACCATGAAGGGGGATCACTTTGATGGCCTCCATTCTGACTTCTTTGATGGGTTGGTCGCCCCAGAGCTTCTGGCGAAGGCACGTGAGAATGCTATTTGGGGGATCTCTGCAAGGTACGAAGGGGGTGTTGGAGACCGAGTCCAGTGTGGGCCCCATCCTAGCCTCAAAGAACATCTTGAGGAAGCGGCGCAACAACTATGGAAGGATGCGAGCCGCGGCAGAGTTCTCCTATGCTTTGACGATGGAGGTGAAGAGCTAAAGGGGGTTGTCTCTGTTGCCATGGCTAGGGTGCCAAAGATGCTGCCCGACCGAACGGTTTCCTCAAAGGGCAGGGTGATTTGGGATGCGAAGCCAATCAACGAGTTCTGCGACAAAAGCAGGCACCCTCCTGCCCTTCAACCAAAGCACGATGAGATTGCTCGGTTGATTGTTTGGTGGCAGACACGACGTCCAAAAACTCCCATCCTCATCTCAAAGAAGGATGTGTCAGACGCCTTCAAGTGGGTGCCGGTGCGATGCGAGGACACAAGGCTGTTTGCCGCAGATCTACCAGGTAGTGAGTTCGGAGCTCCGGGGAAAAACATCACCGTGCTGTACAACAGCTTGACCTTTGGCTGGACTGGTGCCCCTGGGGAATACATGCTGTTTGCCTGGTTGATCAAGTCGGGGCACGGCATGTTCAGACCGCCCGATGCTGCTTGGAATGACACTGTCCCGTTTCAATCCTTAGTGCTGATGGACGACGCGGTGTTGATAGAACCAAAGATCGGGTTGAGACCTTGGACCTCAGTTCAAACAATGGAAATTTGCACCAAGAAGGCCCTAGGAGATGGGGCCATCAATGCTGCGAAGGATGAAGTTGAAGGAGCCCTGGAAAGCAGAAAGTTGATCTGGGGACTGCTGTATGACACCGAAAGAAACACGAGAGCTTTACCGCCGCAAAAGCTGGAGAAAGCCTCCTATCTGCTTCACCTCCCTGAGTTCGACCATGGGAACACCAAGGTGCCCTTGAAGTTGATCCAAGAACTCCGAGGGAATCAACAGTTCTGGGTGTCGGTCCTTCCTTCACTCAAACCCTTGCTATCAGCAACCAACGCCCTTTTAGGACCGCCGACCACGGAAGGATTGGCTCAACCCCGAGGCACACCTGAACAAAAACGGAGGATATGGGTTCGCTTCTGGGAAGCAGTCGAGTTACAACGTCTTCTCGTTGACAACCGTGCTGAATGGGGAGTTCGGTTCACCCACCCGATGACGGAAGCATTGACCTTGAGGGAGTTGCTGGCGATGCCGGGACATCAGGACAGGGTTGTCTGGGCTTCCGGTGATGCAACGTTGGAAAGGGTGGGAGCTGTTGATTGGACACACAAACAAGCTTACGCTCTGGAAGTGCATCCCTACCAAGCAATCATCGAAGCCATGGAGCGCGAAGCCCTTGAAGATGATTCCTACCCGAGGCGCGTTTCGCGCCCGGGTGAGGCCGTTGAGGAAGAAGAGCCAGGAAAGTTGATGGTGGCCTTGACGGAACTCCTGGCGGTTCTACTTCTTGCGGTGAGCCAGCATGACGTGTGGAAGGGCAAGGTAGTTCTGTACATGGGAGACAACCAGGTTGTCATTCGGTGGATCAACTCCAGACAAGCCAGGCATCCGTTCGCATGTTACTTGCTCCAAATGCTGGCTGCAATTGAAGCATGCTATGGTTTTCACCTGCATACTGCCTACCTTCGAACTTACCACAATGTGGTGGCAGACGCGCTGACCAGGAAGGATGCCGATCAGGTCATCAAAGAGGCAGGGCTGGAGATGCTCCCCAAACCGGACAAAGCCCTTCAACGCTTCCTCGATCGAGGGTGGCAACGCCGAGCTTTGGTGTGGGCAGGCCAAGCCGATGCTGATAGCGATCAAGCTTGCAGGTTGGCAGATGCTAGGAATTTTCAACCTTGCCCTCATCCCCTGACTCCTGCGGGGATTTTAGAGGTGCAGTTCATCGATCTTGGGGAGTGGTCTGAAGGATATGCTTCGGCCTTTCATGCCTCCGGAGCAGAAGAGATTGCACTTCAAAGGGGGACTCCGAGGCGTGTTCCATGCCCGGAAAAACCTCTCGTCGTGTGCCTGACCTTGACTTCCAGTTGCGTGAAGGGAGTTGAAGAGGAGCTCAACCAGCTTGTCCTGAAACAAGGGGCAGGTTTGGTTTGGGCTGACTCGAGGGACCGTTCTCCCCTTGATCGCTTGGAGGAAGTGCTGCGAGCAGTAGGGTTCAAGGCTTGTGTACGGCCCATCTGCGGAAGGTCTCTGAAGGATCAAGTTTGGTGGAAGCGGTGGGTTCTCACGGCGTCCAAGGACCAGGAAAAACCCTTTGGTTGGGTGATCGCTGATGATGAGCCCTGCACACCACCTCTTGCTGGTTACCCAATTGAATGGCTACTGGAAGACACTCAGGTTGCGGAAGACGCCTGGGAAGGTGGGGTGTTGAAGCTGGATTCCTCGATGCCGTGCCTGGGGGCCACAAAACCTAAACCAGCTGGAGTTTTGATGAGGCCCGTCGAGGGAAGAGGGT
>VSDK01015396.1:145051-160911 GCA_009767595.1 Symbiodinium kawagutii
TAGGTTCCTCCCGCTCTTCCCGCTCTGCTTCATCCGGCTCTAGCTTTACCGCCCGAACCATCTCCTTGAACTCCTCCGTCTCCCGAATCTGTTGTAATCGTGACCGGACATCAACCCTCTGGACTGTTTCTCTTGAACTGGGCTGCAAGACCACCCTTGGCCGTGGTTCCTCGTCCTCCGGGATGTCATCGATCCTTTCCATCACTGATCTTTTCCGTCCCGGGTTGGATCCACCATCTCCCCTGCCTGTACCAGGTTGATCCTTCTCCTCCTCCCCAGTCTTCATGGTTCTGATGCTTGGTCTTCCCGTCAACCCGGTGCTGCCAAACCCTTGAGAACCCCGAAGAGAAGATTCGAGGACGTTGGTGGGTACCGCCTTCACCGTAGCGATCTTCTCTACAATCACTTGAGCCACTCGGTCCCCGACACAAAACTGAACCGGTTCCGACCCATTGTTGAAAAGAAGGACCCTCACTTCCCCTCTGTAATCTGAGTCAACCACACCACCACCAATCGTGATACCATGTTTGGATGCTAGACCACTCCTACCCGCTATCCTCCCATAGGTACCCTTTGGCAGTTGAAGTGATACTCCAGTGTGGGCCAACCATCTTTCTCCTGGGGCCAACTCAAACTCTTCAGTGGTGGTAAGATCGAAACCTGCCGCTTCCTCTGTTGACTTGATGGGGACAGAAGCATGAGGATCCAACAGCTGAACCTTCATTGTTTCTTGCCCTTCCCACAGACACTCCCTCATCTTGCCAACCCCCATCTTGGACAGCTCCCAAATGGCTAAGATAGCCAACACCAGGACCAGCCAGCCGTACCCGTCATCTTTTTCATCCGAAGATGTGACCGTGTTCGAAGCCGTGTCCGCCGCTGCTGACACCCCTGGTAGATGTGCAAGACCAGCAAGTAGTGCCCCCAAAGCTGAGACCATCTTCTCCTTGAGTGACATCACTCCCTTCTCGAGACCCAATTTGACCCCGAGAAACTTTTCCTTGATCTTTTCCTGCACTTCTGTGACCATCCCCGCTCCTTGACAGAAGCGTCGAAGCAGCACTGACGAAAGGCCCTTGGTGAGAGCATCTGCCAGGAGGTAGATTCCTGGACGATGAGTCAAGGTTACCTCCCCCATCTTCACTGCCTCGATCAACGCATGGGAACGAAGCCTCAAGTGTCTTGTCCTCCAACCCCCACCTTGACCACTACCCAACACCAGAGCCGCCCGGTTGTCTCCCAGTAGTTCAAGTTGTTGAGGTTCTTCCAAAAGGTCCACCAGGGCCTTGACGTTTCTCCCCAGCTGTAGTCCTTCAACCATAGATACCAATTCACTCTCGGCCGTTGAAAGGGTTCGTAATGGTTGCCGCTGGGTATGCCAAAACACCGTGGCCCCTCCGTACAGGCACACAAAGCCTGAGATGTCCTTGCCCTCCTCCGGAGCATGCGATGAGTCCGTGAGCACCTCCACTGTTCCCGGTTTCCTCGGAGTCCTCCTCTTGCACTCGTCCTGGACATTGTCTTCTGCCAACTCCCCGTAGCTGAGAGCAAAGCTCGAGGTAGCCCATAGGTATCTCAAGACCTCCTTTGCAACCCTTGCCACCCACTTAGGATGTTTTGTTGCCTCCTGTGACAATCTGTGAGCGGCAAAGTTCACATCCGGACGTGTCCTCGTTGCTGCCCACAGGATTTCCCCAGCCAGGCACTGAGCATACCTCACATCCCGTTTCTGGGGTGTTCCTTCGTCTTCCACCTCTTCCATCCGGATGGACCCTGCTCCATCCTCAACACCATGTCGAAGAAAGAGCTCCTGAAGGTAACTTTGTTGATGTATTTTGAGACCTCCCTGGGCATCTTCTTCTATCTCCATTCCACAGAACTTCATAGCATGCCCCACCTCCGCCATCTCCAGGGCCGACGTCTTCCATTGAGCTTGTACTTGTTCTGCTGTACGTCGCACAACCGAATCCGGTCCCAGGATGAGTAGATCATCTACATACACCGCCAGGTACCCCTCCGTGGTCTGAATGCCGTCCTTCTCCCCCACGATCTCCCACAAGTTCTGGTCCTTGAGGGCCCGTAGGAAGAACCTTTTGTCTCCAACCCTCCACTCCCAGGTGTTGATGGTTTGATCCCGATGCCCCGACCAATCCCGTGGAGCCGTAGTCAACCCATACACCGCACCGGTAACTTGTAGGCCAACTCCCCAAGGAATGATCTCCGCTTCCTGCATCAGCCTGGGTGGAGACAGGATGATCAATTCATCCTGAGAGGTTGGAGCTAAGAGGAACGCCGAGGTCACGTCAATGGATCCCGCCCTCCACTTCATCATACCGGCCTTTCTCAGTAGCGCACGAAGTTGTGTAGCATCCAATCCTGACGAGTACAGGTCAGCAGGGGATCTTTCTGACATATGGTTTCCACATGCCACCATTCTGGTTTTCTTCCTTCCTGAGTGTGCTTTGATAGTGTACACACACTTCGACGGAATTCTCTCACACAGCCTTCCCTGACTGCGTGCTTCTTCCATCATGGTTGGAATGTCCTCCACCCTGACTTCACGTAGAGCTCCACTGTCAATGAGTTGCCTGTACTCCTTGGCCATTGATTCCCTCCACTCCGTCAGGTTGTTTCTCACTTCGCTCAACGCCACCGTCTTGGTTTGTAGCGGACCTTCTTCCTCCGCAACCCTTTCGCACAGCCTTGTGTTTTCTTCTTGCACCCTCACCTCGTCCTGACGAATGGTTTCCCATAGAGCAGCATTCTCCGCCCCGACCGCCTTCAGGACTGCCCAATCCCCGTCACCCGATGTGATGCCGTTGTCCAGGATGTGGAACTGTTTGTTACTCCATTCCTCCCCATTCCTCAGGCGAGTTTGCCAGCCATCAGAGCCCCGATCATCTTCGTCACCAGGGTGTTCTTGTTTTTGTTGAATGTGTTGAATGTCACCCCCCCCAAGCTTGTCCTGAGAATGGGGTGGTAAACCACAAACACGTAGCAATGGAGGTCGTTTGCCATGAGCACGGTGAACTGGTGGAGGACCGAGTGCCAAAGGGCCAGGACCACCAGGATGTTCCTCAAGTTCTGGTATAGGAGCTGGTTCGCTTGGTGCTTCGACCGGGTATGGGCGAGGTCTCACCGCGCGAAAGAACTTGCCCTCCTCGTCAACCAAGTAGTGGCCCCCCGAAGTCAAGCTCATTGTTGGGTCTGGTCCTCTAACCCATGCTTTCTTTTTCTTGAGCCTCCAATGCCCCTGAAAATCCTCATACTTCTTTGTTTCCACCAAAACTTCCGTGTTGAAGGCCAACATTGGTGGTGTCTTGAATCCCAAAGCAGCCAGTTGTTGTCGTCCTCTTCTTTCTCCCACATGTCTTGTAATCATAGGCCAGAGATTCGTTCCCAGGCCTGTTGCCTTGAGTACGGTGTTGGCTGCCCTCTTGATGACCCCCACCTCCGCTTCAACACGCCCGTTACTTTGCCACTCCGATCCCGCCGTATAGGTCCGGGTGATTCCTCGATCCAATGCCCAGGACCTCATCATTTTTCCACCCAACGCACCGGCACGGTCCGAATGAACCCGTCGTAGAGGAAATCCGAGATAGGCTAATCGAGCCGCCATTCTAGCCAACCCGGCTACCATACTGGCCGCACTTCGATTGGGAAGGATCTCCGTCATCGTGTAATTCCGGATGATCACCTCTGGGTTTTCCTCAACCTCTTCCCGCTCCCATCTCTCCAATTCCCTCTTGTCTTCTTCCCGAGGTTCAGGTCGTGGAAGTTCATCTCCTGGTTCTTCTGGTAGAAGTTGTTCTTCTTCCCCTTCAACCAATTCCAGTCCTTCACTTCGAAGAGCCTGAGCCAGATCTGGATCCTCCAGGTTGTACTCCATGCCTTTCTTGGTGACTGGAACCGTGAAGACCCCCACAAGCATGTATTTACCTACACCACCATCGATGTCCTCTCCTACCGTGAAAGGTCCTGCTGCGTCTATCGATAGGGTAAAGGTATCAGGGTGAGGGATTTGACGATGGGCACGATGTTTGCCAGCTGCTCTTTGACAAATTCCACAGTCACGAGCAAACGGCATGTGATCGTTCTCCTTATGTTGTGCCCATTGTTCCGCACTCATCCTTCTCATCTCTGGGTGGTCCAATTCCCCACAGATCGCCTTGACCACTTCGATCTTGAACGCCAACGGCCAAGCTGCCCAGGACTTGGACTGTTTAATCCGGTCCCCCAAGCCTTGAGGGCTTGGATCCTTTCCTGTTCCTCCACCTTGTTGGCCATGTAGGTGACGTAGAAGTGCCAGGTTAGTTCCCAGGGTGGTCGGCTTCCTCCGGCAGTGACCAAGCGTTCCCAGGTCCACCTTTATCTCCCACAACCCAAACTCCTTCTTGAAGCTGTCCCACTCTGGCCAGGCAAAGAACGAAGCGTATTCTGTTGGATCATCCTCTTGTTTCCATTCCTCAGGATCTCTAGGATTCTCCTTCATGAACAGTACCTTCCTCTGTGGTCGAGCATCTTGAGCAATGGTATGAAACCACAGCATCCTCAGCCACAGAACTGCATCGCCCCATGCCTGTTCCAGAAGGTCTGGTGACAAACTATGGATCCCAAACCTCTCCGGGCCGTGTCTTGACCTCAATGGTGGTGGACCGGGTTGGCGATGTCTGAGCTTGCTAACCGTCCTGCACGGTGGGCCACCCAGGATGCCATCAACAGTTCCTGATTCGCAAAGGTCCGCAAGGTATGAGGCCACCCCATCCGACAGAAGATCTTGTTGAGGATTGTTTTCTCTGTCAATGGCCAGAACTGCTCGTCCTGGTTGATTGAGCTGCTTAACCCACCAACCTTGATCTTCTCCACTGAATAGATGTAGGATAAGACTCTTAGCCGAGCCGTACCTCCTCCGACACCTCCGATTCCATGGAACCGATTCCCCTGACCACCTTCCACTTGGTATCACTCGAGCGGTGATCTCGTCGGGGACCTCCGGGAACCGCTTCTTGAAATCCTGAAGCCACCTCCATGTTCTTGAATCCAAACCTCCTTGATCCCCCAGCCTCAGAGCTTGAAGCCGTTCCTTGATGAACTCCTCCTGAAGTTCAATCTCCTTGATGAGCTCTTCCGCAACCGTGCTAGGTACCGTAGGGCAGTTGGCCTCCAGCTCCACCGGCAAGATGTTACCCTCCCTGTCCTTCAGTATGAACCCCTCCTGAGTCCACCGTACTTGGTATCCCATGGTTGCCAACTTTCCAAGGGGGATGATTGTCTGAGTGGGAAAATCGGTGATGAGGGTGCCATTCTTTAGCTGCCTCAGAGTAGCTTCCCCTGCTGCTAACTCCACTCGAATTGGTACGGCAGCATTGAATTCCTCAAGATTTCTTGACTGCCTGAGGACATGTGTTGCCCCCCCATCAAGGAGAGCCCTTCCATTGGTTCCTGGTTCCACTGCACACACCCTCGTTGCCTTCAGGGAAGGTGCCCGCATACTCTTCAATAAAGATGTTGTCTCTTTGATGAGCTCCTGTATGCCATCCTTTTTTGAAGACTCTTCGCATCGATCCCCACTGGCCGTAGGTTCTTTGTTCACCTCCTCGGAAACCTTGTCACTCCCGACTGCCTTCTTGTTGGATGGTCCACCGTTGTGAGATGGCTTTGCCTTGTTCCCGCTTGGCGCCGTCTCCTTCTTGTTGCTTGGTCCATCCTTCACCGGGCACTCGGACTTGACGTGTTGTGTCGAACCGCATGTCCAGCAGCGACCACCCTTTCCCTGACTCCAGTCATGAACGTAGGTGCACTGTTTTCCCTTTTTGCATCCCTGGGGTGAATTGAAGAATTTGCAATTGATCTTTTCTGGTTGTTCCCCAGGTGATCCCTTTGGTGGTAGCGGAGCTCCAGGTCTTTCTCCCCCAGCACCCTTCCCCCCAGGTTGACCAGGAACGCCAGGTTGAACTTGACCTCCAGGGTGAGCAGCTCCTGGATCACCGTTCATGGCCTTCACCTTGGTAGGATTGGTTGGAAGAGTGGAACACCCATGACACACCGCCTCCGTTTCCGCCAAGAGCACCTCCGAGAACTCCATGACCCCCCTCATAGTAGGTACCGTATCCACCTGGAGGATGGCACGGGCTGTGGACAACCTGAAGGTGGCCTGCTGGGTGGACTTGGTCACAGCTCCACTCAACCGATCCAAAGCACCCATCAAGAGAGTGGGGTCCGGTGGAGCTATATCCAGCTCCCTCAATCTCAACAACCACCGCCGCCACGACCTCAAGGATCCCAATGCTTCGGATGGAGTGCTCGAGGTCTTGGTGTCAACCAGCTGGCGAAGAAGAAGTGAACGCTCTGCCAACCCTCCCGGTTGATAACGAGTAAGAACTCGAAACACCACCTGGACACAGGAAATGCACCGAGTGGATATCAACTCAGCCCGCAACCCCTCCGGCAACGCCTCCAGCAACAGCGATTGTCCACGCTGCTCCAAGCGAATCCAGGGAGGCCTGTTGAATTGCACCGGGGTCGTTGGTTGTATCCGCAGTCGGGCTAAATGGTCACTTTGAAGCCAAACTTGATAATGTTCCCCTGCTAGATGGAGAATGGTTTCCCACCACACACTGGAGCTTGGACTAAGGTCCTTCATCATCGGAGTGATTTGGGTCAACCAGTCTCCCGCTGTGAGTGGACCAATCTCCGTCTCATTCAAATCCACCAACTGTGGAAGCTTGACCGTGCGGATCAACTCCTGCTGAGTCAGCAACGCACCCAACCATGCCGGCACCTCTGGGCCTCGATGAGGATGCCACCCAGCTCCTCCAGGATCTCCTGGCCCTCCAGGACCACCGGGAGGACCACCAGGATTTCCTCCAGGAACGTAGTGACCCCCTTGTGGAAGTCTTCCTCCTCCACCACTCCCGTTTGGATCACCACCCGGACCTCCCCCAGGAAATCCTCCGTTGCCTCCAGGATCTGATGGATCATTACCTCCTGGACCTCCACCAGGAAGACCGCCACTACCCCCGGCACCTGGTGGACCGTTACCTCCATGTCCTCCACCATGATACCCGCCGTTGCCTTGTCCGAATCCTCCTGGTAGCCGTTGACCATTACCTCCTTGATTACCGCCAGCATCACCATGAGGATGTCCCCCAGGACCCGACCCATAGTTCTGTAGCGATTCACCAACTGAACCACGACCTCCCCCTGAAGTTGCGGCGTTCACCACGGGCACCACTGCGGAGAGCCTCGGTGCAGGTGTAGGCCCAACGAGACCTGGTAGCGGAGCACCCCCAAGCGCCCCACTTCCTTCACCACTTCCAACTGGTAGTAGAGATCCTCCCTGACCGTCCATCGTCGGCATCCCTCCCAACATAGAAGTCGAAGCCGCCCTCTCTGTTGTGGTTCCCCCCAGCATAGGAATCAACGACGATGTGGACTTCTCCTGAAGCCCCAACAGTCCCTTGATACTCCCCATCGCTGAGCCCACCACAGAGGATAAGCCACCTTGTCCTTCCCAAGGATGCCCGTGTTCTCCCCCTCCTAGAAGAACTGAATGTTGAAGACCTTGAGCTACAAGAAGATCTCCTGGTGAAAGTCCATGATGAAGTGACGGGCCACTTCCCGGTACCGCCCCTCCAGGCACTCCACTTCCGATGACCTCCTTCATAGCCCTCAATTCCTGCTTCAACTTGGCGTTTTCGTCAGCCATGAACCTCATGATTGCCGCGCTCCCCCACCCCCGACCAGCTTCCGACCCAGGGCTATTCACCGCCCCCTTGTCAGTGATGAAATCATGTAGGTGTGGTATCTGATCTCCGACCAGCTCCTCCGGCAATCCCGACGGCCTCATAGCTCGTAGAAGTGCTTCTTCTTGGTTGCGCTCACTCCAGAACACATTCACACTGTCCCTTGCGATCTGAGCAGCTGGGGGTCCTAGGCTTCTTGGGATACCTGTTGGCGATGCGGGCACTATAGCTCCATGCTCAGGCTTCAGATCCTCTAAAGCCTTGGGTCCCTCACCACTGTTCGGGGTTTCCATTGTCTCCTCTGACCCACTAGCCATCGCTCTACAACTACGCAAAAGGGACGTCAGTTTGGGCTCATAACCTCCAACGGAGGCGCAAATCCCTAACTTCTTTTTCCACTTGAGCAACAAAAGGGGCTGTTATGGACCCCTCGATTTGTGCGTGTCATCTAAGCCAGGGAGCCATGCTCTTACCTAGCTACCATCGAAAATTGAAAGTCAGCCACCTGCAGTTATTACCCAGTGGTTATAAACCAATGGTTATTAACCCGTGTTTTCCAACATTTCTAAGGCGCTGGAAATGTGTTGCTTCTAAGGTGACTCCAGACTGGCGCTTCGTGACGTTCATTGGATCCCTCAGTGAGGAGCGGACGGTGAACCTGATGGTGAAGCGGGTGGATCGTGGTGGCTGGTGATGATGGCAACCATAGGGGAACCATGGGGAAGGATTCATGGGGGATTATGGGGGAACCATAGGGAAGAAGAAGAAGAAGAAGATGATGATGATGATGATGATGATGATGCTTGGTGGTTCGTGATGATGCTTGATGATGGTGGATAATGCTGTGCAATCTTGGATAGTGCAAAGGGCGGTGCATCATCAACGCAAAACAGCAATGCGCTGGGCTCAAAGACTCTGGGGGGGGTGTATGAGCTTCATCGCGTAGGGAACAAGCACCAGGGAGTACAAGCTTCCATCATCAACCGTTTATGGGTGCTCATTGTGGCTTCTATCCTGTAGATATTTCTTGCATCGATAATCATAACTACATCACTAACCATCATTGACCATGATTAAGCATCACTGGGCATCACTTGACCATCATTTAACCATCAGTTAACCATCATTTCCCATCACCAACCACCACTAACTACCACTGACCATCATTCACCATCACCAACCATCCTGAAAAAACTGATGAATCAGGGGTGACAACTAATTACCATGGCTGTTTGACTGGAAAACCATCACGTCCGCCATGGTTGGTCAATCGTGATCACCAAACATGATCATTGACAGGCAGTGGTTTTTGGGTGAACCTTCGCTCAGGAGGTCGACCGATGCCAATGTCCATTCCTTGAGTGATCATAATATGGCGAGCTGGGTCAATATTAACCAACCAACTAATGGGGGACAATGACCTGCTAATAAAAGGGAAAACAATGGTGAATGATGGGGAACCAGGGGTACGGGGTTTTGACCCACAGCCATATCCTGATCCTGATGGTTAAACCTGATAACCATGCCGTTGTTGGTCATCCTGATGAACAGGCCATGTTTTTTCAGATGTACTACTATGCTGCTAGGCCCTGCGAGGCTGATAGTACATGGAAATGGATGGATGTACTGCCAGGACGTTGGCAACCTTTACGCTGTCAATGCTCAAGACAAGGATGCTCCAGAGGAGACAGGGAGTACGGGACCGGTGGAGAAGATCTTGTGTGGCATTTGGTCAGCAGTCGATGTTGATGAAACACGTTGATTAATGACTCATGGCAACAAAGAATGATTAAATGTTGATTAATCGTCAACTGATGACTAATGATGCTGAATGACGATCGTTGATGATGATGAAGCACTTGTTCACAATCAGAATGCCAATGCTTGAGCACAAGTAACAACCACCGTGGAGTGGTTGTTGCGTTGGTGGGCCAGGAATCGAAGAATATGTGTGGTTTGAAGAGAATCCTTGCATTGACATCCAATGACCAATGATTGATTGGATTGTGCCAGCGATATGATTCGTAAGATTGCAAGCATATCGCGAGTTGGGTCAACATGAAACCATGACTTCATGAAGGATAATAACACAGAAATTGTACAGCTGAGATATTGGTTGATGCTGGTACACTAACAGGTCTGGTAGTTGATCAGAAGTGTTGAAAAGGATGATCAACAGTGATATTGGAGCAGCCAAAATACATGTGATGATTCTCTAAAGCTTTGCCAGTGATAGAAACTTGGGGCTATAGTATAGCTGAGCCTAATCCATAGCTTGATGGCCAAAGGCAAATTGTGTGCAAAGCTCTTGAGTCAGTTGGAGCTCGGAACCACACAGAACGACACACCAGGAAAGGGAGCACCTCGGAGGGTTTGCCCACCATGTATGGCTAGTCATGAGAACCACAAGCAGTTGGTTGGCCAATCTCCATGGTTTACCGGCTATCAGTCATGAATATATGGATGTTTCTTAAGATAGGGGACCCCCCAATCATCCTTCATATTAAGCGTTTATAGTTGTAAGCCACACTTTTTGGGGTTCTCTATGGCTTGAGAAGCACCCATATCAATCATCACAGTGATTCCATCAACCAACGGAAATGGTGATCCAACCCGTTGAGTTTGGGGAATTTTGGACCGAAATCAGCAGCTTTTTCCCCAACAGACGACAACTCATTTGGGCCTTGGGGTCCCATGGGTTCCACAGTCGTGGCTCGACGACATGTGGGGCTCATGGTGGGGGCCCCCATCACATGTGCTATTTACTCTCTGCAATTTCTGTCAGTTGCGGGTTCAACTCCCAACGAAGCTGATAGCCTCCTCACCACCCACACCATTGTGAGGGCTTCCCAACCATCATTAGTCAGCCATCGTCGGCCATTCGTAAGCATGATCAACCACCATATCATCATTCTTCAGCATGATCAGCCAGTCTGAAGCAACAATCAACCCTCCTAACCATCATCACAGCGCCTTGCTTAAGCCAGTCAACCATTGCTGAATTGCATCTCTCCAGTCGTTCACCCGGGGCATTTGCTGCGCGGTCAGGCCATTCCGTTGTTGACTCAGACCCAACTCACATCGCTGGATGCAGCCTGCGAGCTGCATACCCATGCGGTTCGAGAAATCCTCGAGGACCGGTGACCGGAAAGGATGAACCCTGCGTGTTGACTCCAGAGCCGCCGTGCTCCTGGTACATTCTGTTGTGTTTATGGATGCTCTTGTTGTATGACTGGTACAACTTATGGATGGTAACCAGTCGCAATTGTGGCTATGGGTCAATATTAACCAACCATCATAGGGAAAACAATGGTTAATGATGGGGAACCAGGGGTACAGGATTTTGACCCACTGCCATATCAATGCTGTATTAAACCCCACTTGTTTCCCAGGATCATGTCATTGCCACTCGTGATGCCATCCAGGTTTCTCCCCCGCATTATTGTTTGGGAAAGCTAACTGTCCAACTAGTGGGTTCCACACGAATACCAAGTGGAAAGTTGTTGATGGCTTAACTCAACCACTAGAACCAATTAATGGTTAGTTCATTGTGCTTAGCCACAGGTAGTTTAAGCATTCACTACTCATTCAATTGGTCAGAGTGGTTAGATGAAACAATGAATAGTAGTCAAAGCAGCAAACCATTAGGTGTTCATGTGGTCATGTTGCTTATCACTAACCGTCACTACCGTTAAGTTGAACCATATGACAGTTGCTTAGAATAGGGGTACCCCCCATAGATTAGTAGTCATTTATGGTCATAAACCTACCATTGTTTGGGTGCCCCTATTTTGAGAAACTCCCATATGAATGGTCAGTGCTTAAAACTACCACAACGTTGGCGCCTGGATCCAGTGCTGGCGCTGGCGCAGCACATCGAGGAGTCCAAGCCTGAGCAGCAGTTCTTGAAGCAACAGGCTGGGCACCACCGTTGTGACCCAGTGGGATGTCCCCACATATCAGTAATGTTGCTGATGACAAATGAGTATCATGATGAACCACCAGCATCAACGATGATCAACCATGATCAACCATTTTTCCATGATCACCATCATCACCATCATCATCATCATCATCATCATCGTCGTCGTCGTCATCATCATCATCATCATCATCATCATCATCATCATCATCATCCTCCTCCTCCTCCTCCTCCTCCTCGTCCTCGTCCTCGTCGTCGTCGTCGTCGCCGCCGCCGTCGTCGTCGTGGTCGTCGTCATCATCGTCGTCATCATCGTCATCATCGTCACCAACCATGACCATCATCAACCATGATCATCGACCATCATTAAACACCTCTGATTATTCTCCTGACCCTCAGCGTCCAGGCTCGCTTGAGCGGCTTCAAACACCTGCAGGCACGTACCGCGCGCCAGGTTTGACAAGCATGGTGGCCTAGTACTGACACCATGAATGCTTAATGATTTTGTTAAGGGGCTATCAAACCACCTTCAATGGTTAATGGTTGGGAAACGTCAAAGATGTTTAACAATGTTTCGTTCAATGGTTCCTGACAAGAGTAGCGGTTTGCCATGGGTGGTGACGGTTCAGAATGGCTGACGATGGCCGACATGGCCCAATGATGAGTAATGATGATCGATCAAGTCAATCATAGGTAATGATGAAAAATGATTAACTTATTATTAAGGATTGATTTCCGGCGAGAACTCTTCAACCGTGGAGTTCGCAACATTGAACGATGATGATGGATGGTATACATTCTATATATTTTGCTGATCAATGAATGATCATGATCATGTGAATCATGCAATATCATCATTAGTGATGCAATGATGCTGAACGTGCCATCTATCCAAGTCAAACAATACTTGACTCATTCGAGTCATGTTAATGCTGGTTTGATGCTGCTTTGATCATGCTCTCGTCATGGTATCATGATGCTAGCCATCCCATGGTGAATGATTTTCGGCACCTGTTCGGGCAAGGTCACCCCATTCCTGATCCCATGGGTCCCGTAGGCATCATTGAACCTGTTTTCTGAAGCATCATGAACAATAATCATGACTAGACCAATGCATGTTCGTCAACAATGATTGTTACTGTATTCTTAATGTGGACCGCATGAAACTCTAACCAACAATCATCATTGACCCGTATATTAAGATAACTCTTATTGATATTAATCAATTTATTGGGATAAGCGGACAAGCTGCTTATTGTTCGCCCAAGCCCATCATGAAGGTTGTCCCAATAAGTAAATCCTTTATCAATATTGCCCTCTATTCATCCTCTTCACGTATTTCCCAGAACTGAATCCCACCAATCCCAAGAGTGAATCCCATCCCAAAGGTTAACCTTTTCTTGCTATCCCTTGATTTATTGAGATCACCTGGCCTCATGAGATCACCTTGGTTCACGTTTTCATGTGATCACCGGTGATCAACATCCGCGTCGCCGCGTGGGGACCGCGTGGCATCGTGGCGTCACGCCAGGTGATCATCCCAGGGATTCCGGCGCCAGGTTTCGGAGACCCATTGCAGGTGCGGAGCGCCACGGGAGCGTGGAGATTTTCCAACCCGTGGGGGTTGGAAGGTTCGGTGTACCTTGTTTTGAATGATGAAAAATGATAAAAATGATCAAAAAATGATAAAAAACTTGGGTTCGGGAATTGTGATTGGGGCATTTTTGTTGAGCCATAGTCCCAAAATGGGTGATTTTTTGATGGAAATGGTCAATGTTGGATGATTTGGGGGTACCCCGAATTTGAGAAACCAGCATTTTACTTCCAGATTACCAAGCCATGAGCCAATATTCGCGGGGATTCATCGAGTACTAGCCATCAACGTAGGCGGCCTCCTTCAGAGGTGTCAATGGTGTAAAACAGGCCAGGCTTCTTCGGAGACCTCGAAGAAGATGAGGTACAAGACCTTACCGAGAGAACAGCCGCGAGAGTATGCTAGGTCCCAACCATCAAAGGTCGTGGATGGTGGTCGCAACCAACGAAGAAGAGGAATATCCTGGTTGTCGCCTCGCTGATGGTGGAAAGAATCCAGGATGATGGGTGCAACTATGAGAGATCTTGGGCTTGCTCTCATAGGGGTACCCCCAGTTATCATCCTTTCTGTCATCATGTGGGTGTTTCTCAAGTCATGGGGGTACCCCCAAATCATCTAGTTCTAAATGATTCATAGTAATGAACCAACCATGACTTTGGGGTCTCCTATGCCTCAGCCTCAAGTAAATAAACCAACCATAACTTTCCGGGTCCCCTGTGGCTTGAGAAACCACCATGACTAGTACTTGTTTAATCACTATTGTTGGTGCTTGTCGCCTATTTTAAACCATCATCAACAATTGGTTTTACCACTATTAGCCATTATCACCCGCCACTATTAACCACTATGATAGTATCATCAGAAATTATTAACCATATCCATTGTCAGCCAATATCATCCCCTATCATTAACTTGTTTCAGTACTTCTTGAACACTAAATTAATCATCATTAACCATTATCAATCACTAACCCATAGAATTCACCATTAAACACTCAAAACTAGCGATTAACGTAATAAGCCAACCATGATGATCCCGCTATTAACCATACATGATTCAAAAAAAGATAACCCTGATTATTAACCATCATAATCCCTTTTCATTGACCCTTATTATCAACCCTATATGGTTCCAAAAAAAGATAACCTTTATTGTTAACCATCATAATCCCTTATCATTGGCCTTTACTCTTGACCCTATAAGATTCTCAAAGGATAACCCTTATTATCAACCATCACAATCCCTTATCATTAACCCTTTTTGATTCCCCAAAAAATACATCTATTTTTACCCATCACAATCCCTTACTATTGGCCTTTATTAGTGACCCTATAGGATTCTCAAAGGATATCCCTTATTATTAACCCTAGTCCCTCACTATTAACCATTCCAACCCCCCATCTGATCCTGCCATCCATCCATCCATGGCCAGGCCCTACCTGAGCCTCCAGAGGGCAGCTCCCGGCGCTACCGAGCAGCCTTTAGCTTTACGTGTCAGCAGCAGATGTCCATGCTGGAGCCTATCGAGTCTCTTGGTGGAGCTGGGTGGGGACGGGTGGGGTGCACCCCGTGGTTTCTGAGGCGCCGGGGACCCCCGAAATGCTGGGTTTACACCACTATGAATGGCTTAGAACCACTACATGAGGGATTCAACCATTGAGCACCCCAAAGTTATGCTTGGTTGATTTGCTACAAATGCTTACTGGAGATGGTAACTGGGGGTTGAGAAACATCGATCATGGCAATTGGGTTGCACCGCAGACGCGTATTGGGGTTCACTGGAAAATTATTGCGAAAGTTGAGCCGGTCGGAAGGACAGTTTTTCGAGCGCTTGGTCATTCGCTGGATGTTTGGACCCTAAAAAATTACGGTTGATGTTTCGTTGATAGAAACGGTCCATAAACTGGAAGATTTGGGGGGTAACCTCATTTCAAGAAACGATTAATCAATTAAATGATTTTGGGGGTACCCCCATTTTAAGAAATGCCCGCATACCACATTTCTGGTGGCTTCCGAAAACATTACCCTGACTAACCAGCAAAGGTGACTGTAAGATTGCACTTTTTGCTTGGTATATTTGGGCATGAGTATAAGATGTGGGCATCCTGAGCCGTTGATAGGAAAGCCCGTTGGCAAGTGATCATTGTGAGGTTGAAACTTGTGAATCTGGTGAAGTACAGGACGTGGGGATCAAGCCCTGGACTTTCTAATGGAGCAGTGGCCGCAGTGGGATTCTTGGGTTCCAATCCACGGCAAACCCCTAGAATCAGCCAGTAGAGACAAATACCCGATGTTTTCTCTTTTTTTTTCGGAAGCTGTTCACCTTGCTAAATTTCCAAGATGGGTCCGGAACGTAATGGCTCGCAAAGACGCTTTTTTGCTTGTGAGGGGGTTCTATCAGTGACTTGCGAATCAAAAGTGTTGGCAGAGTGAAATCAAATCACTGTCCTAGATGCACCCTACCGGGATTTGATTTACTATGGGTTTCCCAGGCATTTCTGTTGGCAAAGGTAGGCAGATCAAATCAATGTCCGAATGCCTGGGAAACCCATGGTTCAGCGGTGAACCTTGCGCGGAAAGGCCGTCCTCGCCACACGGG
>VSDK01015396.1:167415-194597 GCA_009767595.1 Symbiodinium kawagutii
CTGCTACCGGGTGGCCTCCCCAGCCAGTGAACTTCGGTTGGTTCACCAGGGTAATTGCCATTTAGTGGTTGAAAGAGCCATACTTGGGGGCACGACTCTGTACTCCTGGTTAGCTTCAGCTAGATCAAGTCTGAGAATTCCTGGGAAGCCCTGGGCTGTTACGGTGTGTATCCCAGAGCATTTTGGATCAAAGGTCTTGGTTCAGATTGATATCACAATATGGGTCTGTGCCAAGCCATAGGCTAACCGAAAACCCGCCAAAAATGATCATTTTGCTTGGACACCATTTGTTTTGAGGGTGCAACTCTTTTAGCACATACCCATATATCACGTGATGACGCAGAGAGAGTGTTGTGTGAGTTTGGTGTGGGCGTGGCTCAGCAAGCGATCTACTTCCTGTACACTGAATGCCATCTAAGCAAAAGCAAACAATGGACCTGAATTCCAATTCATCACCACCAACCAACGCTAACCATCAATTAATCACCACAAATAATCCCGAATTCTTTCATTCTGACTACTGCAGTGCCTATCTACAAGTGTATGACTACATCTGCAAATAGGTCTAGAGTCTACATGGAGAAGTCGAAACTTCATGAAACTTGTCGAGTGGACAGTCTGAAACCGTCTCAGGCTCGCAGTCTGGCACCGTTGGGAATTTGAAGATAGCTGTGCAGCAGTCTTTTGGTCGATGTTTTCTGGGGGTTGTCGCACTGGACGACTTTTGGACTACGGAATCGCTCAAACTCACACGCTTGCAAGATGGAGACCTCATTGCTGTCGTTGCACAGCCCAAGATCGCTTCAACACGCGCAATCGATAGCTGCTGTGAGCTTAGCAAGTTGTCACCTGCACCCCGGGGCGATCCAAATCGAGGTGGCAATAACTCTCGGGTAACAGCGGCTGCATGGCATTGGAGCTGGGGTCACACGCGAGCAGAGCTGTCAGACACGCCACCTTGGCAGACCTGAGACGACAGCTCCACAAGAAGCCACAGGATCCTAAGATGTTCCAGGCGGTGCCGCTGGAAAATTCCTGATTCCAAGAAACGAAAGGCCGGACAGCCCACCCTTTGTGGGTGTGGGGACGGAAAACTTGATGAATCAGCGGGCCCGCACACGCATTGCGGAAAAGATGGATGCCATGCTCCTCGGCTCTTTGAGATGCTGACGTTCAAAGGCAGATTGTTCATCGCAACAAGCCCGTGTGACACTCTGGGCCTCATGTCCTCCCGCGGCAGCCGCATCCCAGTCATGACAAACCTAGAGTTCAGACATGTTCAGACAGATTTACGCTGCAGACTTTGCTTTTGCTGCAATCCTGGCTGAAGTGTTGTGACCTCGGGACCTGGGGCTCAAAACATGTGTTGGTGACAGCTCCAGAGTCCAGGATCAGTTGAGGAACGCCCAGCACCTTTGAACCAGACGCGCTCATTTCCTCCAATCATTAGCTGATGGAATTTTGTGACATCGGACCATACAGTTGTGGTGGTGACAGCCCAAGAGCCCAAGATCAGTTGAGGAATGTTCAGCAGATTCATGCCAAAAGATTCGCTTTTGCCTCGGTTTTGTTTGAACGAAATGTTTTTGAATGGGGCCGTCGGTGAACAGTGGTGACAGCTCCGGGGTCCGAGATGTTTTGCAGAAGCTTCAGCAGATTCATTCCACGAAATGGGGCGGTCAAACCAGGGATGGCAAGCAACTAAAGCGTGTTAGCTGCAGCACGTTGGCTCCACGCAGGCCTGTGCAATAGGAAAAGATTGCAACCAGATGCAACCAGTGGTTTGAGTCACTTCCAACCTTCGAGCTTTTTGCCAGTTCAAGGAACAGTCGGATGTTCAGTTGATTGGGTGTGGCCAGAAGCAGTGTCGTATTGAAAGCAGCGAGTACAGGGCGTATGAAGAACAACCTTTTCGTTGGTATCATTGTGTTGGTCAGTGGACCGAATGTTAAGAGCCAGCATGGCCTTTAACGGAGGAACTTAGGTTTTGAGACCAGGTCATAGGCTTCCGAATCGACCAAGTCGGAAAGTTTCTCCGTCGTGGGCTATTTGGAAGCATATGACATATGACGGCATCTCAGAACCGGAACTTTTCAGCAGATTCCAGATGGGTGAAGCAGGGAGGGAGTTTGAGTCAAACTGGCAGCCGCGAACTGAAAACGCATAGGAAACAGCGTGGCCGAGAATGACATTAAACATTACCCGGTAGTCTAACATAGCTGGCTGGAAAATCACCATTCCCAATCTAGAATTAGTGGATTATCCAGCCAGCCATGTCAGACTACGAAAGGAGTTATATATGGGTGTTTCTCAAAATAGGGGACCCCCCAAATCATCCATTACTAGTCATTTATAGTAATAAACCAACCATTTTTGGGGGTCCCCTGTTTTAAGAAACCACCATATCTACCGTAGACCCAGCTCTTTGCAAAACCCAGTTGACCTGCTCAATAGCCGGTGGTTTATCCCCTAAATCTGAACGGTTTATTGTGAGCCGGAGATAGCATTCACCATGGTTAAAAGCCATTGCTAAGCGCATCCATCCCGTTGCGTGACCTCCGCAGCTGGGTGATGATGAACTGCTGCCACGAAAAAAACTCACCACGAGCTTGGGGTGAACCAGCAGGCACCGTAGGAAGGCAGATGGTTTTTTTGGACCGTTTTGTTACGCTGATGTTCTAATACTGGCATTATTACTCAGAATGTTTCATAACAACCCAATACTAGTGGTTAATTATCATCATTATGTTATAGATGGGTCAATAGTACCCATACATACCTATACTATACGTCATAGACATGCAGAACAGATTGGAATTTTCTATGTTTGTCAATACCAAGATGTACCAAGTTGGGGGCAGCCATGCTCCACGCAGTGCAACTTCCAACCATGACCTGAACGCCGCGATAAACACGAGTTACTTGCATTGATTGCCAGCTGGCTATGGGGCAATCTGAACCAACCACCAAATGGGGGGGTTCTCAAAACAGGGTACCCTCGAATCATCCAGTTTTGTTCGCCATGTATGGCAATAAACCAAGCATTTTGCGGGTCCCCTCAGTGGAGAAATCACGACATGGGGAGATGAACATTCCAACATAGACAGGTTTGGTCATCCATGAGATGTTCGCCAAGGGTGCAGGGTGAAATGACCCACAGCCATCTAAGCTAGGGCAAGAAAAGGCCTGAATGCCTGGATTCGGATTTCCTACTGCAGCGCAGATTCCAAATATAGAGGGGTTTCTCAACATCGAGAACGCTAAACCGATCTTGGCAGTCGATTGTTGCGTAAGTTTCTCAGAATACGGAGCCTCAAAAGTGGTTGGTTTTTATTTAAACAATCCTCATGGTGGATGATTTGGGGGTACCCCTATTTTGAGAACCCCCCATTTTGTCTCCGAGTTGTTTTACCTTTGTCCCGTTCCTTACTTAGTTGCCTCCCGTTTTTTTCAGGTAGATCCAGCGATTGGTACACCACCAGCAGTAACGACAAATTGCCGGTGATTCCCATCAGAAACAAAGTGATTATTAATGGCTGGATGTACCATCATCAACCCTTGCCTTATTTGCCATCATCGATCAATATTTAATTTATGTGGCTATCAGGCGCTACTAACCGTCAATCTAATCAGCTATTTATCTCTAAACAATAGCTGATAAATCTAACCAACTATTAAGAGCTGATAAATCTCTAAACCTTAATATAACCAATGAAAATGGCGCCTGATATGATAACTATTTGTCTATGATACCAAAAGAAATTATTCTAACCAATTACTTATTTGGTAGAAACCAATAGTATCATAGACTACCAATTATTCTATTGGTATTATAAACTACCAATTATTCTAACCAATAGAAATTATTCTAACCAACTACTAGACAAATAGTATCATAGACAATTTGCCTGATATGATAACTATTTGTCTATTTGTCTAACCAACTACTTTCCTGTCAATTTGGATCTCCCTTTCACCGGCTCCGCTGTGGCTCTGACATGCCAGGAGATCAATGCGAACTCCCAGATGCCGCTCAGCGGGGGTTGGATGACCATCATCCCGTCATCAACGTGCTTGGTTCATAGGGGTTATGCGCATGTCTTATAGGGGGATCATACTGGATAGCAATAGGGGACAATCATCAATAGTAATGGAAAAAACAAACTACTACTAGTTGGAAGCTTGATCGAAATTTCTTATTTCCCCTTATATTTGGGATGGTTGGTCGGTTAAGTCATGTTTTTGGGATGGTTTATAGAATCTTAAAACCACCAACCAGTGAGAATAATCACCATCAAGTATCTTATTTATGATTGATGTGATCAAGTATCTGTGACCATGATATCTATGATCATTGACCACGACAATGACCAATTAGTTATCACCAAGGATCTCTGCCCCTCACTACCAATCATGAACCACCATGAACTATTCCCAACCATCATGAGCCATGATCAATCATATCGTGAACATAACAGTACGGAATCGCCATGGCTATGGATCTAAAAGTTATCCCTGCTCTTGGTATTGTTGTTGCGTTGTTGCTGGTGTCGTAGTTTCTGCTCCTGCTGCTGCTCCTGCTGCTGCTGCTGCTGCTGTTGCTGCTCTGTTCAGGGTAGTCGTAGTGGTCGTGGTCACAGTAGTAGTCGTCGTAGTTGTTGTTGGCATCATTTTTGTTGTTGCTGCTGCTGTTGTTGAGAGCCGATTAATCCTGTTTAAAATCGGAAGCTGCTACTAAACCTACTGATATCAACCATAAGAATTGGAAATCTATTGGCAATAAGATCAAGCACTGCTCGTAGATGGTGAATCATTAATGTTTGCTAGTGTTTCTGAATGCTTGATCATGCTTCCAAGAACCGACCATCACCAACCTTTGCCCATTTGTGTCAGAGGATGCAGCAAAGTATGTTTTGCTGAATTCACAACCATTGGTCCCCGCCAAATCCTATGACAAAAGGACATGTGCTGGTTTCCCAAGCCATGGGGGTACCCTTCGTTATCATCAAATTTATTAACCATGTATAGGAATAATCCAAAGATGCCTTTGGTGGTCCCCTATGACTTGAGAAACCACCAATGATTAATCATTATGATTAACCGTTACTAACCACTTGATGCTAATACACAACTAATCGTAACCATTACTAACCAAATCTAACCAATATAAATCAATATAAACCATTGCAAATGGCCAGTAACCTGTATAAAGTGCACTGAACCCGTATATCGGGTTAACCAATATAAGCCCATATTAAACCCGTAGAAACCAATATAAAGCAATTTAAACCAATTTAAACCAATACAGTATAAACTACTAAGCCCATATAAACCATATATTAACCCATATAAACCATATATTAACCCATATAAACCATATATTAACCCATATAAACCCATACTAAGCCCGTTTTTTAACCGTGACACAACGACCCGTGACTCCGACGACGATTCAGTTCAGCGCTCTCCAACGACGTTGAGGCTCTCCATGGGCGATCACGAGATGCCCTTCGCACCGGTGCGCGGATGTCCCGAGTTTGCCCCGCGGCCTTGGGGGTGCGCGGATGGCGGAAGGGGATGGGCCGAGGCAAGGGAAGGGCTAAGGGCGGTGGTTGGATCTTGGTGGATCTTGGTTGCTTCATAGCCCAGAATCCCCATGAATTACAGGTGGTTTACAGATTATTGGCCATGAGCCAACCAGTAAAATGCACAACATTGGGATTGGTGGTTTGATACCCACCAATCATTTATAAACCACTAATGCGCAATAGTGGGATTCTTGTTGGGATAGTGGGGATTTCAAACCAACAACAATCAAATCAGAATGGTTTGTTTCTACCCAAGCAATGATTGATGTACTATTGCCAACAAGCTTGTTGGGATTCTTGTTAAGGATTTTGGCAATGGGGATGCCACCAGCAATACTAGCAACGTCCTCTAGAAAGCTGGAGGTTTTGCCTGGGCAAAAATGCTTGAAATCGCCCTCGATGCTTTGGATGTTGGGACAGCTGTCATAGAGAGAAACTTGGGGCTGCAGAGGCATTTGTTCTTGCCATTGGTTTTGGAGGATCTCATTTCTAAGATTGGTTGACTTCCTTCAAAGCAAACGTCCTAGGCAACGGTTCTATCGTTGTGAATCAATTCAAAAACGTATTTACGTATATGTAATGTATATTAGATGCAAACATGCTAGGTGCGGCTTGGTTATTCCAAAATCAGCTGCTTCCCCATTGAATGATACTTGATTGTCCCGTTGGCAGCCCATTCTTGAGCCATTTTGCCAACGTATTGAAATGGTAGACCTGAGCAATTGGAGTAAACATAGGGTTGGTTTGTTAACGGCGGCTAGATCTACCATGCTGAACCATTATAACCATTGTTCACCACCATGAATCATCATTTGCCATCCGTAGTTGATGGTTTAGCCATCCCAGATCATTAACAAACAAACATCTCCGAATGAAGTGGTATAGGCTTGGTTGCAACTTCCTGAGGCTGTGGTTGTATGGTTCGCTGTTCGGATCCCAACAACTCACGGTACTGCTGATGGCACTCCACGAGACCTGACCAGATGTGGACACTTCCAGCTTGAGACAGCTCAGGGAATCGTTGAACCGGAACCGATTGAAGGGAAGGTCCCATGAATGATGTGTATCCACATTGAATGCTTTATGCAAAAAAAATCCGGATTGATCGTTGAGCACCCTTCTGTTGGAAGACACTCTTGCTGAATTGACCCTTTGACCTGCTGAGGGGCTCACAGTGAGTTAGTGCACAGTTCGGTTCCAGAGAGGTGCCACCATAGATCCCAGATCCCATAGAGGTCCCGCTTTTTCCTCAGAAACGCCACCCACTTTTTTGGGGTACTTCAATCTCCATTTTTGAATGCAACTTTGTTTTTTTCCTGGAACTTGCTACCTCAAGTCGGCTAAAGATGAACTACTGGTTGGTAAGTGGTTGGCATTTGCTACTTGACGGTTGATCATTGTTAGCCAATGGTTGACACAAAAAATATGTATATGCTTAATGCAAGTTTAAATTGTCGGTGATTGAAGGACAACATGCTTTGCCAAAGACATATCCTTGGTCAAAATATCAGGCTACCAACTAGACGTGAACCGGACACCCGGGGACACGCGGGCGCGCCCACCATAGGTTCCGAGTTTCTACAGTTCCACTAAAAGCCTTCAAGAGGCACAATGCTGCGAATCAAGTGCAAGGGCCTACAAGATGGGACCCCGGAAACGTTTGGGAAGTTGGTAATTATATAGCTAGGGTATCTACTAGCTATGGTATAGGAGTGCTTCCCAAAACCCCCTCATCCAGTTTATTTGCCATTTCAAAGTAGTAAACAATCCATTTTTTGGGTTCTCCAATGTTCACTATTTTAAGGAACCACCATGTATTATCAGCTATTGATCAGCTATGAACCATCTTACATAACCCCTATATAATCTAGAACACCACTTAAGTAGCTTATTATGCAGCTTATATCACGGAGCCAGGAAGCTGCGACCCTCCAAACATTGCACCGGTGAACGGGTGAAGGGCTGTTGCTTGTGTGCTGAGTTTTTTTTGGCATCTCGCGAGAGGTCTTTCCAGTGCTGTACCACAGGTCATCAAAAACACATGGCAATGGGTCAATATCAATCAACTAGCAATAATAGGGAACTAATGGGGTACATTAGTTGGTCATTGTTTTCCCTATTAACATGGGAAACCATTACACATGGTCATCAACCAACTAATGGGGGATATTCACCAACAATATTAGTAGGGAAAACAATGGTTAATGATGGGGGAACCAGGGGGAACACATCATTCTAAGCGTTGTGTACTAACCTAAAATGGTCAAAGCAGGGATGGTGTACTAACCATAGGGATGGTGTATTCTAAGCAGGGTGGCACCTCAGGTAAACATAGATTTAGTGTACACCATCCGTAACCAAACCATTTTTACTGTGTAAACCATCCCTGACCATTCGTATTGTTTTAACCATCCAGTGGACAACAATCTTCAACCATACCATCAACTATCATTTGCCATCATGAGCCATCATTGACAAACATCCTTAGCCACCATCAACCATATGATAAGCTATCACTGGCAATCAATTCTTATTGACCAGTAGACCATTAGTATTATTTATCCATTGCTGTAAATAATCCCTTATCATCATTTATGCTAACTAGTAGTCAAAACTAATACTAGCACTACCATTGTAATGCTTGACCATCATTAGGAATTATAAACCATCCCTAATCATCAATCAACCATCAATCACCCACTAATTGTTCAACATCAATTAACCAACAATCAGCTGGGATAGTCAACCATCAATTAAACATCATTTACCAATCAAATCACCGTCAATTCACCATCATCGAACCATCGATTAGCTATCGTTCAACATGAATCATCAACTTGAACTAAGTCACCAAGTCCAACCACTTTAGAAAAACCATAAATGAACTTAACCACAATCTACCCATCATCAAGCCACCATTGAACCATGATTCCTGAGTCTCCACTCCCCATGACTTGGAACCGCGCATCCTGCGCAAGCAGCTGGGGCCCAACCGGGCTCCGCTGCCCAGGAGGTGAGCTCCGACCTCTTTGAGTCCGAGGAGCGGCGCAGACTGGAATGGTCGACTGCCAGCTGCGGCTGGTGGTGGCTGAACCGTGGGAGGTTAATGGATGGTTCATTGGCGGATGATGGTTCAATGGTGGTTAATTGGTGGTTAAATGATGGTTAATTGATGGTTAAATGGTGGTTTTATGATGGGTAAATTATGGTTAAGTTAATTGAGGTCAACTCAAACACCATGGGGGTTAGTTTTGACGATGACCAGCCGGTGTGAATTTACCATCAAAGACCATGGTGGCTGGTCATCGTCAATGAACCCCCATGGTGTTTGAGTTCACCTCCCATGGTGAACTCAACCAGCCAGTGGCTGAATTGATGGCTAAATTGATGGCTAAATTGATGGTCAATTCCATTAACTCAAACACCAGCTGGTGAATGATGGTTAATTGAGTTGGATAGATGGGTAATGGTGTTAAACACCAGCTGATGGTTAAATTGATGATTCATTGATGGAAGTCAATGGTCAATGGTTAATTGCTGGTCAATGGTGTTTGATGGTTAGTTGATGGTTAATGGAATTGAATGGTCAATGAACCATCAATTTAACCATCAGCTGGTGGTTGACAACAAACTTAGGGGGGTTCATTGATGGTTCAATGGTGGTTCATTTCATCCATTGTTCACCACAATATTGGATCAACACGTTGGTGATCCATAAGCTGGTGATTCATAAGTTCGGGATCCATAGTGTTGCTTGGTGATCCATAAGTTGGTGGTCCATAGTCCAATCTGGTTTGAACAAGGTTAATCCATGGTTGAATGGTGGTTGATTTCACCATAGGAGTTAAATGGTGCTTAATTTCATCCATTGTTCATGTTCTCAAAATTGAACCACACATTGAACCACCATGATGCTTTGAACCACAAATTGAAACTATGTTGGTGATTAATCTATGGGTGGAAGTTGTTAACAGTTGATGGTTAAATGGTGGTCAATTTCACCATAGGAGTTAAGTGGTCATTAATTAGATTGGTTTCAACCATGATGATTCGTAATGGGTCAATGGTAAATGTTCAGTAATGATCAGCTTATGGCATAATTAATGATTAGATATGGCTTACTATTATTATAACATATGTCCAAATGTGTTTATGGTTGATAGCGATTGCATACTTTAGTGGCAAGGATGGTGAATGATGGCTGTTGAATGGCCAGTAATGCCTAGCAATGAGTCATGGCAGTGCGGGGTCAATGATCGGATAGATGCTGCAGTGATTTTCGGTACTTGACAACTCCGCAGGAAAAAAAACAGGTGCCAATACGTCAATCATTGCGATTTCGTTTGACAGTAAGCAAAGGATGATAGGCTGACAAGACCAATACAAGAAAAAAACGCAGTAGTTCAGAGCCAATAGATTCGCATGGCTTGTCACACAGTTGGGTAAATCACATTGCTAACAGTCATCATCGTTGTTGATTGAACCTGTTAAAAGGCTATGGGGGTTGCTGTTAATAGATCGTATGGCTTGATAAATCATGGCAGTTGATTAAGCCTCTTAAACTGCTATTGTTGACTATGTAACCCTCTTCAAACCTCTTAAAAACGCCTATGTGCTTCTTAACCATCATTAACCATCATTAACCATCATGAACCATCATCATTAACCATCATTAACCATCATCAACCATCATCATTACCCGCCTTCATAGATTCCCCTGGCTTAAAAATCAGACTGGCACACCTCCCAACATGGCCCTTGCGGCAGCACCACCTCTGCTGCGGCCAGGAACAGCGCCTTCGGGAGCAGCGTCTGAGAGAACAGACGCGGGACTCCTTCGCGCCTGGGCGACGTGGGCGTCCGTTGCCGGGTCCGGTGCCGGGTCCGGTGCCGGGAGGTGAGGTCTGCCGCGGGGCGCCATGTGGCCAAGCCGGTGAAGTGGAAAGTTATGGTGGTTTTATAGGGCTTGATAGCCATGAATCATGGTGAATGATGGGTTAATTAGCTATTAAGAATTGGTGAATAATATGGGGGATAAGCAAACATAGTGGTTTTAGAACTAGTTGGTTGGTGGTTTGATTGACTTTTTTTGATCGGGGATCTTAGTGGTTATGTAATGAGGGCAATAACATGTAATGACCAACAATAATGGTTGACTACAATTGTTGGCGGTTTGATTGACATTTTGATTGTTTTCACTAGTAATGACTAACAAAGGTTAGTTGACTGATATTTTTCATAGGGGTTGAAACCACCTACCAGTTAATCAGTTAATCATTGATGGTGGTTAAGATGATCGTTAGTCTTGGTGGCAACAAGTGGTGAATCAATGTGGGGGTTGCTGATGATGCTTAGTGGCAATCATGGTAGACAACAATGATGCGGTAATCAGGCGGGTTGTTTGTTGTTACGAACTACAAGTAGAAAAGGAGAGCTGGTACAACTAAGGTTTATAAACGGCTGCATCTATATAAATCATCTGCTGGTTTCTCAAAGTAGGGACCCCCGAAATCATCCTTTACCCAAACCATCCACATATAGAAATAGAAATAAACCAAGCATTTTGGGTCCCTAAAAGGGCTTGAGAAACCACCCTTTGTCAACAGTAGCCAATGAGTCCAGACATGGGAGTACCTAAAGTTATTATCCAGCTTTATAACGAGTTTGATCAGAAATTCCCATGAGTTTTACATCCGTGTTCATCCAAAACGCCCACATGTTTATTGGTTCTCAGTTCCCTATGTGAAAACGTCAACAGACTCACGTTTTCTCACAAATGTTCTGCCTCGCGACTCCTCCTTGGTGGATTAGTACTGGCTTCGTTCACTGGCATTGCTGGTGATGTGGTGATTTCCTGCAATGGGGGTTGCCAGTCCGATGCCGAAACGAGACATCACTATACAGGAATCATGATAAAACCATCAGTTCAACACCACTTTACCATCAATTCAGCATCAAATCACATGATGAACCTTTGTTTGCCTGGAAGCCCCTTTCACAGCCTGATGGTGAGCCCAGGTTGTCATGACTGATCCAAGTGCCTGGGAGACAGTCCGTGCCGGTGGCAGATGGCGGTTTCGTGGTATTACTACTTATTACTATAAATGACTCATGACTTGGATGATTTAGGGGGTCCACTATTTTGAGAAACACCCAGATGATGATTGGAGGGTTGATTACGAAGTATGAATTGTTTTTACATAGTATATGGTTCTTTTTCACGATAGGGGTACCTCCAAGTCATCCAAGTTAGTAATCATTTTGAGGAATAAACCAACCATGACTTTGGGGTTTCCTATTTTGAGAAGCACCCATGTACCATTACATGATCCGAGCTTGTTAGGGCTATATGGTAAGTTGCCATACTTCTGGCTGATCACGCTTGGTTTGCACTGACCCTCTAGTATTTTCAAACACCGAACTGACATGAGTGTTGTACAATGCGATCTACCTCTAGCTGGCTACTGTTGTCCAGTGTCATTTTCACCAAGGGATGTTGGCGATAGAAGATCATTAGTAACAGCATCAATCAGCACCAACATTCCACTAACCCTGATATCATGCTATCCCCTCTTGTTGGTGATTCTCCCCTACCCTCCACCAAGCGCCCATAGACTGAGGCCATCGGAATCAAGCTAATCAGCTATCTTCAAACCATTGTCTATCAACCATGATCTATTAGTAAGTTAGTGAAGTGTGTTCATCAACCATTCTATCAACCATTTCTATCAACCCTTTAATCGATTCAGAGCAGTGTTTTTGAATATTCCACTCTGCTCAAGTCGGCTATTGCCAACGTTTGCATGCCATACTGGCCAAAAGATGCGAAAATTAGCTGCTGTATTTATACCATACCTTAATCAACCATTAAGTTAACCAATCAACCATTCAATCAACTATTCAAGCAACCATCCAATCAACCATTCAATCTACCATTCAATCGACCATCAATGAACCATCAATTGGCTGGGTTATTTAACCATCAATTAACCATTCAATCAACCATACTCGGTGAGATAGCAGTTGAAATATGAACCATTAGTTGGTTAATCAACGACTTATTTACTCACCAGCGTCCATTCAAGCAACCTTTCAATCAACCATTCAATCGACCATCAAAGAACCATCAATGGCTGGGTTCGTCAACAATCAATTAACCATTCAATTTGACCATTTGACCTTTCTGGTCAATAAATTCAATCAATATTCAATCAACTTTTCGATTAACCATTCAATCAACCATACTCGGTGAGATAGCAGTTGAACTATGAACCATTAGTTGGTTAATCAACCACTTATTTACTCACCAGCGTCCATTCAAGCAACCTTTCAATCAACCATTCAATCGACCATCAAAGAACCATCAATGGCTGGGTTCTTCAACAATCAATTAACCATTCAATTTGACCATTTGACCTTTCTGGTCAATAAATTCAATCAATATTCAATCAACTTTTCGATTAACCATTCAATATTCAATCAACCATACTCAATCCATTCGCCATTCAATCAACCCTTCAATCAACCATCCTCAATCTAATTATTAACCATTCAAGCAACCCTTGAATCAACCCTTCAATCAACCATCCTCACTAGAAAGCTGGGTCCCAAAACCGGGACTCAGGCAGCAGTTCCGTGCTGGGCATCGACGCTCAAGTCCTCGCTGGTTCCTTAGCCGCTGGCCCTCCCATGGGCGAGGCACCGGGGCCGGCGGGGAGGTTCCACCAGGTGGGGCGCCGGGGAGGTTCCGCGGGAGCAAGGCGCCGTTGTCGTAAGCAGAGCTGCCATAGCAGGCTGGGAGTAGGCTGACCCCTAGGTTTTTTTATGCGCTGAAAAAAACGTCATTGGAGGATGGACCCCCAGACTCCACCGGAACCTATATCCACAACGATGAAGGATCATCAGGGATGATGATTTCGAATGAGTTGACCATATAATCGAAGATGGTAGCCAGCAACGAGCAAGCATTGTGATTATCTAGGAGAATGGTTGGTTATCAGCCATCGGTGGCTGTCGATTGCTGATGTATGGAGTTTTTTTTGACCAACAAGTCCAATTTTTTGAAGTACGAAGAAGGTGCGTGTGACAGGTAGCTGTTGGTATAGCAGGCGCTGCTGAGGTTGAGGTTCATTGGCTCCTACAACCCCATGGGATTCAGCCGAAATGTCACAGAAGAGCCGGGCAATGAAACGGGGCCACTGATCTCTTGGGGTCATGGTCCATCCAACCACCACGAGTCTACCAGCTCAGCTGGTGATTCACCATCAAATATAGGGGCGGCTCAGGCTTCGAGGCTGGATTTCAGATTGATCTTCTTGCCACCAGAGCTAAGACTCCACGGTATAGTGACATCCACCGTTGACAGATGCCATGTGTGGATCCTGGGAGGAATGAGTGAGGGCATTACACGATGCGATGACACACATTATACAGTACAGACTATAGACTATTATGGACAAAATGTTTTTAATCTATCCATCCATCTTGGTGATCACCTGGATTCATAGGGTTTTAAAAACACCCTTGCCAATGATAGTTAGGCCTGGCTACCACCTGCAGGTTGATGACTCAGCCAGAAGTAGCAGGTATGCTTTGGCACCTCCAAGCTGGTTGGCCTTTTTGTGAAGCTGGGGTGGTTTGTAACAGGCAACTGTTGGTCATTTTTTCCGTGATGGACTCATCATCATCATCATCATCATCATCATCATCATCATCATCATCATCATCATCATCATCACCATCACCATCACCATCACCATCACCATCACCATCACCATCACCATCACCATCACCATCACCAGTGTGCATTCTCGCATCACTCCAATCACCCTTCAGGGCTCGTCGCGTTATTTGTTTCATCATCACAAGTAGGACATGGCCAATGAATCATCTCATAGCGCACTTGGTGGTTTCTCAACATGGAGGTTCCCCCAAGTCATTTCATAATGATATGGCTATGGGTCAATATTAATCATCAATGATGGAGGATAAGAACCAACAATTTGATAGGGAAAACCATGGTTAATGATAGGGGAACCAGGGGGACTAAGGGTGAACTGACCCACGGCCATATCACTTTGTTTCGCACTATGATATGACTTTGTTTCGCACTGAACCATCCATACCTTTGGGATTCCCATTCTTTTTCAGAAGCCCCCACGCAACACCAATGATTGGAACAGCAGCTTTGCACATCCACGACCTCTGACCAGGTCAGCTTCAGGCAGTTGTTGTACAATGTGACTCAGCGATCACCATCCGTTAGATGGGCGCCGGTGAACCACTTGTTTCTAAGGAGGTAGATCAACGTGGGCGTTTCTCAAAATGGTTTGATACTATAAATATGGTCAATGACTTGGATGGTTTGGGGGGATGGCTTGAGAAACCACAACTTTGCCAATTGTTTTTTTCTTTTTCTGAGGTTTGCACAGGAGCGATCAGAAGAGGTTTGGGTTTGCCTTCAGCTGTTCACACGGTCCATCCTTTGCTGTTGTTGCTGCATGTGCGAGTCTTGTGGTAGTAGTATTGGTGGGACGAACGATCCACAAGTACCACTTGAGTAACAAGCGCTGGGCGCCAACTAACCACCATCATCACCAGTTCTTTGCCTACTGACCGTCATTGACTATCACGAAGCATCATGAAGCATCATCAAGCATCACCCATCAACCATGAACAAACCACCCTTGTCACAGTGAAGCATCAATGAGCCAAGCATTAACCACAGTTACTAGTCATCATAGTAACCATCATCATAATTGACCACTTGACCATCAACTAAGCATCATTACACCCTTACCATGATCACCAGTGATCAACCAGTCAATCACCAGCTGATGATCTATAAGGGTCCACTGGGTTTTAACCATAGATCATTAGTCGATGGTTTATGACTATGAATGATGAATATTGGATGATATGGGGGTACCCCTATGGCTTAAGAAACTCCAGTTAACCACCATAGATCATCAACCAGCTAACCATAGATCATTAGCTGATCATCACCCATCACCTGATCATCAACCAGTTAAACCACCATAATATAGCAGTTGTTTTTCACCAATTGTCTTGGTAATCCCTTATTATTAACCATCATTAGCCTCCAGTTAACAACCTCCAGTTAACCACCTGGGTTTCAACCCTAGATCATTGCCATGATCATTAGTTGATCATCACCCATAGCCTCACCCATCGCCTCACCCATCGCCTCACCGTCTCCCTGAGGTGAAGAGTAGCGACAACGGTCTGGTGCTGGGCGGTTGCAAACCCATTCGCGCTGCAGGGCGGGAAGGCCACATGAGTCCCTTGGCCGCGGTTGGACGAGCCGTTTCGGCGCGGTTTGAGGAGCTGGGGAGCTGGACTTGGTGGTGAACCAGCTGGTTCATAGTGGCGAAGAATGGTTTTTTCCATAGTGGTTGAACTTTGGTGGTGGCCTAAACTATGGTTTTTCATAGTGTTTTAGCATGGTTGAAAGAATGGTTTAATGAAACGATTGAGAATGGTCATTAGGTGGTAGAATGGTTGAAAGAATGGTTTAATGAAACGATTAAGAATGGTCAATAAGTGCTATGAATGACTACTAATGACCAAGACCAGTGAGTCGTTACGAACCATGCGTACTTACTGATGAATGGACTGCCCCCCATGTTGGGCATCCCCAGCTTTTGAGAAGTCGCTACTGCGACGCTGCAAGAAGGCGACCGAACCAGTTGGATCCAGTTGGATCACCCACCAAGCGTGCTTTCCTTGCTCACTAGGGAGGTTAACCTTATGCCTATCCTTCCCAGGCGGAGTACCCAAGTTCGACCCAGTCCTAGGGGGTGGTTGATCCTTCCCTGCGGGATCCCCTTTAGGGGCCGCCCAAAATCCATCCGTTCCTGGCGGATGATGGCAGCCGCTAGGCTTGGAATCAGCCTTGGAAAGCGTGGAGAAGACGTTGCACATCAGCGATGACCGAACCAAGTACACCACGTGGCTGGCATGCTTGACCAGTGATCAGAAGGCCCACCTGGGGCTTCAGGAATGGTGAAAAGATGTGGGCTAAGTGATGGTAGAAACGGGAAATGGTAACTTAAGTGATGGTGAATTGATGGTGAGAAATGGTGGTGCTTGAGTTGATGATGAATGGTGAATTGTTGATAGGCAATGGGGATGATAGGCTGATGATTGGTGAATGATTGGTTCAATGATACTTGATGCTGGGGTTGGCTTGGAGGGCAAGCCCAGATGAGAAGTGAGTTGCGAAGCGATGTATGGCGTTGCATCATCCCATAGCCTATGCTGACTGGAAGCCCCCGCGGCATGTTCCATGTTCAAGTCACCCAGTGTCGCGAAGCGAGCAATGACAATACGTCGTAAGAGATGAAGACTGGTGATATGTGTAGCTATGAATGAACAAAAATTGGAGACACGCCTATGAAGGTCAAGATTGGACACTGTGGGTGTGGTTAAAGCCACCCAACATCCTAAATATCACCAACACCAAGAGGAACGGGCGATCCAGTTCTAGATAGACGAAACCTGCGAACTCAGAACTCGTCAGACCGATCGATCAGTATAGCCATACCCTCGAAAGCAGGTATCACAGCTGCGTTTCCCGGACTCGAGTTTGATCATTTCCTCTTGGCGGTTGTCAAACTTCAGGGCGTTAAAATGGCAACCACGCGTCGCGCGGGCTTCAGCACCTCACCGTAGACTGAAGCTGTGGCACTTACCAGTCCCGTTGTGACTCTGATGTGACCCGCAAGACCTGAGCCCAACTGCTCTCATGACAATCTTAGTCGAGTAGGCTAGCAGTTTTGGGATGTTCATCCCTCCATAAAGCAGATAAAGCACTGACATGGCAGATCTACATCCACCTAAGCATGCCATAGGATCCTTTTTTGGTCCATTTATTCGGGACATGGCAGATTCTGGTAGATCAAAGACCCAAGTGCCATGAAAAATTGGCAGCTTCATGCAACTTTGCCGAGTGGAAGGTGCGAAACCGTCTCAGTCCCCCAGTCCGGTACAGTTGAGGAACTGAAAATGGCAGTGCAACAGTCTCTGGGTCGACCATTCCTAAGGCTTGCTGCACCTGATGGACGCCTCCTGGATGATCCACTGAAATCTCTCGAGGTTGCTGGGCTCCAAGATGGAGATGCCATTGCTGTGGTCGCCCAGGAGCCGAAGATAGCTGCAACCTGTAGCGCCTTTGCACTCTGGTGTGAAGGATGTGACCGAGTTGTTACCTGGGGCGATCCGCGTGAAGGCGGTGACAGTTCTAAGGTCCAGCATCAGTTGAGAAATGTCCAGCAGATTTATGCCACCTGCAGTGCTTTTGCCGCGATCTTGGCTGACGGAAGTGTTGTGACATGGGGCCGTCGTCGAGCCAACGGTGGTGAAAGCTCTGGAGTCAGGGATGAGTTGAGAAATGTTCAACGGATTTGTAGCACTGAGGGTGGTGCTTTTGCTGCAATCCTGGCTGACGGAAGTGTTGTGACATGGGGCCGTCGTCGAGCCAACGGTGGTGAAAGCTCTGGAGTCAGGGATGAGTTGAGAAATGTTCAACAGATATGCAGCACTGAGAGTGCTTTTGCTGCAATCTTGGCTGACGGCAGTGTCTTGACATGGGGCAGTCCAGAGAATGGTGGTGACAGCTGTGAAGTGCAGGATCAGTTGAGGAATGTTCAGCAGATATATGCGACACACCTTGCTTTTGCCGCCGTTTTGGCTGACCAAAGTGTTGTGACATGGGGCGATCCATGGAGCGGTGGTGACAGCTCGGAAGTCAGGGAAGATTTGAGAAATGTTCAGCAGATATACAGCACCGGAAGTGCTTTTGCCGCAATTTTGGCTGACCAAAGTGTTGTGACATGGGGCTTTCCAGATTCTGGTGGTGACAGCTCTGGAGTCAGGGACAAGTTGAGACATGTTCAGCACATATACAGCACCGGAACTGCTTTTGCTGCAATCTTGGCTGACGGCAGTGTGGTGGCATGGGGCCATACAGATTATGGTGGTGACAGCTCTGGAATCCAGGACGAGTTGAGAAATGTTCAGCAGATATACAGCACCCGAAGTGCTTTTGCTGCAATCTTGGCTGACGGCCGTGTCGTGACATGGGGTTGTCCACATCGTGGTGGTGACAGCTCTCGAGTCAGAGATGAGTTGAGAAATGTTCAGCAGATATACAGCACCCAAACTGCTTTTGCTGCGATCTTGGCTGACGGAAACATTGTGACATGGGGCAGTCCATGGAACGGTGGTGACAGCTCTAGAGTACAGGATCAGTTGAAGAATTTTTAGCAGATCTCCCGGTGAGTGTGATGACAGCCCGGAGTCCAAGTTCAGCTTTGAAATGTTTAATATCGAATAGATTCATATAGATTCAATGAATTCATTGTACAGCCGATGGCTGTTGTATCCTACGACCATGTGAAACAGTGCGTTGGCACTTCCCCCCGCACCTTGCCACTGTAATGCTGTTTCGGAAAGGTCGGCGTCCAGAATCTGCCGCCTGGTGAACGCCTGGTGACCATCCCCGAGCAGATCACACTAACGAGCCCAGCCCTTTGTTTGGATGGTTGGGATTGACCTCTCCCCATGAATCATCTATGGTGAATCTGTATGAACAACCCCCTGTATTTGATGTCAAATCACCAGCTATTTATGGGAAACCTATGGTGGTTTATCAATAGGTATGTGAATGCAACCAGAAATCATGACAGTTGGGTCAGTGTCCCCCCTTGATCTCCAGAGTGGCACGAGGTATATCTACGTTTGGTATCAGCGCTCATGTCACACATCCTTCGCTTCGTGGCTTCAAATCTTCGCAAATTTTCTCCTGAAACAATCTGCAGCGTTTGTTGGTCGTCATGGGTCGGTATAGGTCATAATTCCCAGGTTGTTTTTCAAACATGGGAATACGGGATACCCCTCAAATATAGTTGGTTTAATGATAAATGGTGGATCATGGCTGACCCTGGGGGTGAGAAACACCCAGCGACATGTCCATCATTTGTCATCATTTGTCATCATTGGTCATGATCCGCCATCATCCGCCATCATCCGCCATCGCCATGGGGCTGTCCAGCTGGGTAGGTGGCCATCGTGGAAAGCGAGGACACCAAGAACTGGATCAACATGTGACCCAGCTGCAACGGCACGGGGATCCGGAGGTCTGGGACCCACAGGTGCGCTACAAGGTGGGCCCCCTTAGTTAGCTAAGTTGGCTTATAACTGGGGTAACTACCAGTTAGAATCGGCTAGAACGAGCCACTGGAGTTTGGCGAAGAAACGACCACTTGGTTGGGTTTGTTCCCATCTTCGCGGGGGGTTGGCTCTAAGCCGCGCATCCGAGCCTAACTTGGATGCAACAAGAGATCGCGAAAGCGGGCAAGAAACATTGCGCTTCAGCAACAGTCCAGCTGCTGTGTCATGGAGGATAAAATCTATTTTATCGCTCAGCACCGAAGAGTGTGAGGGTAGCCGGGCGAATTTTCACTGAAGAGCCCAGAAATCTTCACTTTTCTGCGGCCCCGCCAGGGTACAATGCTCCAGGTTCAACTCCATAGGACCTTTTTTGGGTCCATAGCCATGGTACCCCAAATTGATGGTGTCCCTGGTAGAAAGCATCATTTTCTTGGGCGCATGGGGATACCGATGATTTTTGGACATGACATACCATGCCCCTATGGAGAACGTCATCGGTTGTCTTGGTAGCCAGGTCGATGCCATACCCCTTTTGGACCGACACCAATCCCTTCGTTTGGTGCGCGGAGGAACACCAGGAGTGGCGCGGGGCGATGTACGGTTAATGAAACTGTGCTGATGTGATGTTTCGCCAGGTATTAGCGAGACCTTGGGGATGCACGCCAGGGAAGATGGCTTTCCAGTTGGATGAGGGTAGAAGACCAGGGTGAAATGTGGGTTTGTCCACGTCTTTGGTGGCACCTACTGGAGGGTTAAGTCCTATGACATTGCCAGAAGTCGCATCACACTCCGTGCGCGCATGGTTTTGTCATGATTTCCATATGTTTTGGTTGACTTTACATGTTTGGGGTCCAACAAAGCATTGCAAAATCATTTCTGCACGCAGTGTTTCCGGTAGATTCAGGAATTTGATTAACTATTGGTTCACATATCACGTGAATAGGCCTCTACACTGGTGCTGTTGGATGTTTATAACTGGGTCAATGCAGTCAATGCCCCAACTTGTTTCATTGCGCGTTGGTGCCATGTCTCACCACTGTGCCATGCGCAACTTGGCAACTGCTCACATCAGCATGTGATGATTCGTCCACAGATGCTGCCCGAATGCAATCATGCACTATGCTGCGGCAGGTGCTGGTGCCATCGTGATTTGCGTTTGGACAAATGTGGATACGTGCGTTGAAACATGTCTGGATTGTCTCGTCCTCCACTGTGCGCATGCTTTTTAATCCTGCATTTGGTCGACATATGGGTACGTGCCAAAAAAGTGGCACCACCAAAACAAATGCTTTCCTGTCAAATGATCATTTTTTTGGTGGGTGATTGGTGAATTACCCCTTTTTTGGTGGGTTATTGGTTAATTGCCCTCACCCGTATGTCTGTTTTTGGATGGTTAATTACCCTTTTTTGGCACACACTCGTATTGTCCAAAACAGACGTCCGGTGAGGTACGAGGTGCAATTGGGATTCGCGCAAAGCGCGTGATGGGACTTGTCCCCAGGTGATGGGACTTATCCTCCCCGCTGGTGCTAACCATCCTGTAACCACCATTGGGAACAGGGAAGGCACCAGGTTTTTGGGGTGCACCACCTATGGACAAACCCATGTGATGCCGAACGAACTGGGAGTTTGAGCCACCTACCACTTATAGCATGGTTTGGAACCTGCGAGGCTGCTGAGATGTGAACAATGTCAAAACTTGGGCGGCAACACCCCTGGACCTACACGCCAATTTCTCACTCAAAATCAAGGCTTGAAGTCGCTTACCAACTAGGCTGGAACATTAAGGAGGCAGAATAACAGCTGGTTAGCTCCCCTAGAAATATTAACTACTCAACTGGGGACACATGTAAATAAAGCGTCATGAAGGTTTAAGACACCGTCTTGGAAGTTTAGCTGCCAAGAATTCTTGTTGCAAGTACGCTCTCTTGGAAGGGAAGATAGGACCCAATCTTGGCCACGAGTGAAGGTGTCACTATTTGAAACAATGACTTTCAACTGGGGTTGTCCATTAATAGTTGTACCCCCCAAGTCATGGTCATTTACCATGGGAAAGATTTATGGACACACACACACAGGTGTGTTTTTGCCTGACGTCAAGGGTTTTTTGGATGATTAGCGACTTTTTTTCAGGGTTTTTGCTTTCGCCATTGGTTCTCCTGTAGATACCTGTGGCATCCAGCGCAAACACATGGGACTTTCCAAAAGAAGTTGCAGCTCTATTTTCGGCAGCTTGGCCAAGAGCGTAATGCAAAAAGATAGTGTTGTGCCATCTGCTAGTCCTTTTCTTGAACACATATCACACTTGCGGGCAAGCAACATCAAGTTCCTGGCGTACTAATGTAATTCATGTACACGCGCAATTTCGGTAGAACATGTTTCAAAAGTATGTTATAAACAGGTGATATGCATGCCCTTTTCATTGTACATATATATATACACACACATACTATGTATTATTTGCGTATTGTTTACAAGCAAGGGGTCGATTTGGATAAGCACTTCCGTCCAAAAAAATGGTATCGGAGTGCAATCATACGTTCTGTTTGGTTTCTTTTGCCACCAGTCTACAGCTTTCGCAAGTGTTACTGCTGGAATCGGCCCAGTAGTTTCTTCCGGAAAATGCCCGAAAACCACCATAGATAATGGTCAACAGCCATCATTTTCCTGGCAATTTTCAAGTAAAGGCATTGGTTGCTGGAACCATTCACCGCACGACCTCACCTCTTTTCATGCACAGCCACTGCAAACGTGACCCGCCGCGACGCTGCAGGAGTCTTGCTTCGAAGTTTGGTCGAATCCAAACCCCAATGAGTAGTTGACAGCCGTCCAACATCATCAGCGATCATAGATTTGCATCAATCACAGCGATCATCAATCAGCATCAATCAATCACCATTGACCATCATTCACCGCCCTTAATCATCATTCAGCCTCACCACCATTGACCGTCATTATTGCCGCTGGTTTGCCAACCAGATCACGAACTGTGGCAACTGTCGGCCTGCCAAGCCAAACAAAGCTTGCAGCTGTGAGGCAAAAGCTTGATGAACATCATCAACTTGCTGTCGATATTCGTTGATCATTGATGTTCAAATCAGCTTCATGATCATCGCTGCTTCTTGGTCATCATCATATTGATGTTCTTAATCTATTCGGTGATCATTGATGTTGTCAATTGAAAGGTCCGCAATCAGACAAGCAGACAGAGAGGTAGCATTCGGTGGCACATTCGCAGAAGCTGAACTGGCATCGGCGATGACAGAGCCAGCGGCGGTGAAAAGAGATGCGGCTGCAATCAATTGATGGGTGTGATGTGATGGTTAATCATGGTCAATGATGGTTGTTGATGGTTACTGGTAGTTCACATGGTTTATACTGGTTCATACTGGTTCATGATGGTCCATGATGGTTCGTAATACTTTGTGTTGGTTAACCCACCACCATATTTGAGACGTTAAATCACCAGCTACGATTAATAAAGGTGGAGGTTTCTCAATGCAGATCTCATGTTGACATACGTTTTGGCAGGAAAGCCTTTCCTTGAGCGACTCGATTGATGTTGACAACTCAACTCAACAGCTAAACCGCTCCTGCGTGTTTGAAGGTTTCATAGGTTTTACAATTGCAGGTTTTGCAACTGTATACTCTACCTAAAGAAACGTGATGATATATTGTAGGAATAAACACACAGTCCACGCACGTTAGACACATTCCAAGATAGCACTACGTTGCATTACATTGTATGACAGTACATAGTACGCTATGATGCCTTTCATCACATTGCATTCCGACACCCAAAACATAGCTGCATGCAAGAACCATCATCAATCATAATTAACCAGCATTGGCCATCAACTAATCACTAATTCACCATGAACGAACCCACCACCCATCACTAGCCAGCGTGAAGCAAGCATCAATTAACCATCAAGTAACCACCATCAATCACTAATTCACCCATCCAATCAACCAACCATTAACCATCCAATCAACCAACCATGAACCATCAGTTAACCATCAGTTAACCATCAATTAACCATCAGTAAACCATCCATGAATCGCATCCGCAACGGCCATCCGCACCCATCCGCCGCGTGTTTGAAGGCCGCCATGCCCTTGGCCACGCCGCCAGGAGATCCGTCAAGCCTTGGGTTGGGACGTGGTCCCGGTGGTGCGGAACCGGCAGCGTGCGCTGTTCTTCGGGGAGCGCCTGGGTGGCACATGGCGATTCTTCGAGTGCTTGGAAAATGGCGGGAGAAAAAATGGTGGTTAGTGGTTGGTTGATTGGTGGTTTATGGTTGGTTAGTGGTTGGTTGATTGATGGTGAACGGTTGGTTGATTGATGGTTAATGGTTGGTTCATGGTTGGTTAATGGTTGCTTAATGGTTGGTTGATTGATGGTTAGTGGTTGGTTGATTGATGGTTAATCGTTGGTTCATGGTTGGTTCATGGTTGGTTAGTGGTTGCTTAATGGTTGGTGAATTAGCCCTATGGCCCTTGAAACGGGGAGGGGTTTGGAGCCACCAGGAGTGGCGGAACCAAATGGTAGGTTGGTTGATGATGGTTCATCATCACCACTGATGGTCTATCGGTGGTTCGTTGCGGTTACTTGATGCTTAATGATGGTTGACAATGGCTAGAATGAGCAATAAGCCTCGATGGCTCTGGGTCAACCTTTTGTGACTCATGTATCATCATTTTTCCATTTCTTTGGAGATGATGATACACACCGCGCCCCGTTTGATATGCTTTTCTGGGATGGACATGGATGGACTGAAGGCACCAAGACTGATAGGATCTGAGAGTTGAATGCTGCGAGTTTCGATGCAATGAAACTGATGAAATCTGGTCAACGAAATGCCCCCAAAAACGGTTGAATGTGATTATTGTTTTTGATCCACGTTGGACAGATTCTCTTCGGTCATACCATTCCTCTGAGATTCTGATGGCAGAACCAGTATATAGGTAGATGTTCACATACATTTGATATGACATACAAATATAGGTATATACAGAGTATGCTTATGCCATATCAAATATTGTTATATTAGATATAGTGACATATGCTTCTTTGTATCCAAACATGCTTATGCACGCTAGATATTTGGATACATCCTGGACCTATATGAAACCCAAATCAGCGGGCATCGACCGCTGATTTTGCTTACCAGCTTCACCGAGCGCGGACGGTGAGCCTGTAGATTGGTTGGTGACTGGTTGGTGACTGGGTAGAGAAAAAATGCTGCTTAGTGATGGTGATTAATAATCGTGATATAGTTAATGCTGGTTAATGATGCTTAGTCATCGTTGATAATGAGTATATATAGCTGCTTCATGATATTGAAAGATTGCCAAAGACAGGCTAGTGATGCTTTAGGACCGTTGTCAATGGTGGATGGTCGCGAATTCCTGGGCCTAGACAAAATCGGGGTTGACAAGCAGCAACCTGCAAGTAGGGTATGTTTGCATGCCTTTTCGGGTCAAAGATTTTGCTGAACACCAGCAAACAGACGGATCAACTATACTGCCCACTTCCTGTTGGCTTTGTTCATGTCGCATTTTGCTGCAGTGAGTTATATCCAATCCATACCGCTATGACTGTTCCGTAATTATTGCGTATCACTATTACTGTTGGGCTTTTCTCCAGATAGCATACAACGACTGCAATATGAAACAAATCTGCATAAAGATAGCTAGCTCCGTTCTTTGGCATGGTAGACCAAACACATTTGTTGAGCTCAGCGTTTATTTGAAGCTCGACAACACCATGTCGAGCTGGCAACTTCACGCTTCGCTGCCGAGTGGACGCTGCGAAACGGTCTCGCTGCTCCAGTCAGAGACGGTTGGGGACTTGAAAAGGGTCGTCCAGAAGGCTTTGGGTCGAATTTTTTTGAGGCTCGCTGCGCCTGATGGACGCCTCTTGGATGATCCAACGGAATCTCTTGAGCTTGCAGGGCTTCAAGATGGAGATGCCCTTGCAGTAGTTGCACAGCAGCCAAAGGTAGCTGCGACAAGTGGAGCCTTCGCACTTTGGTGTGCAGGATGTGCCGGGGTTGTCACTTGGGGGGATCGAAAGAACGGCGGCGACAGCTCTAGTGTCCAGGACCAGTTGAGGAATGTTCAACAGATTCATGCCACGACAGGAGGGGCTTTTGCTGCGATCTTGGCGGACGGAAGTGTTGTGACATGGGGCAATCGCTGGAAAGGTGGTGACAGCTCCAAAGTCAAAGATCAGCTGAAACATGTTCAGCAAATTCACGCCACACACTGTGCTTTTGCCGCAATTTTGGCTGATGGAAGTGTTGTGACTTGGGGCAATGGCGGTGACAGCTCTACAGTCCAGGATCAGCTGAGGAATGTTCAGCAAATTCATGCCACCGAGAGTGCTTTTGCTGCAATCTTGGCCGATGGAAGTGTGGTGACCTGGGGCGATCGTGGTGCAGGTGGTGACAGCTCTGAAGTCAGTGACCAGTTGAGGAATGTTCAGAAAATTCATGCTACGTTGTCTGCTTTTGCTGCAATCTTGCTTGACGGAAGTGTTGTGACCTGGGGCGATCGTAGTGCAGGTGGTGACAGCTCTACAGTCCAGGATCAATTGAGGAATGTCCGGCAGATTCACTCCACACACTATGCTTTTGCCGCAATCTTGGCTGACGGAAGTGTTGTGACATGGGGCTCAGGCCGTGGTGTTGACAGCTCTAGTGTCCAGGACCAGTTGAGGAATGTTGAGCAGATTCATGCTTCACAGGATGCTTTTGCCGCAATCTTGGCTGACCAAAGTATTGTGACATGGGGCCATTCACTCATGGGTGGTGACAGCTCTGCAGTCCGTGACCAGTTGAGACATGTTCAGCAAATTCATGCCACGTTGTATGCTTTTGCTGCCATCCTGGCTGACGGAAGTGTTGTGACATGGGGCATTGAACAATGTGGAGGTGACAGCGCTGCAGTCCAAGATAGGCTGAGGAATGTTGAGCAGATTCACGCAACAAGCCGTGCTTTTGCCGCAATCTTGTCTGACGGACATGTCGTGACCTGGGGCATTCCACACAAGGGTGGTGACAGCTTTGCGGTCCAGAGCAAGTTTCTGAGCATTTAGGTGGTGACAGCTGCGCCTTGCACATCGCCGAAGGTAAATCTGTCCATGAAAGGCATGGATTTGTCGCAAATGGGCATGGGTAATGTTTACCCAGGATTACCCCCCAAAAGCCTTGGTTTCCCTTTGAAATGGTAACCCCCCCAATTAATCAACCAGTGGCCAGGAGTTTATGAATCCGGGGTGAACATTACCGATCATTGCAACAATGGGCCGTGAACATCCACTCTTCCACCGCACGACCAGCGCGGGGGATCCCTTGACAAGACTGCCAGTGGTTCACTGGCTGGGGCGGGTGGGGG
>VSDK01015396.1:202185-226112 GCA_009767595.1 Symbiodinium kawagutii
TTCAGCAGGCTTAGTAGATCATCCCAGCAGGAAACTAGTCAAATCTGAGGTTGCCGCCCCAAGGTGTTCACGTTTTCGCGGCAGGGGTATCACGATCATGCCAAGGGACAGGCCTCGTTGTGCGACCACGTTCTTATCACGAAGTGTTTGACTTTGAAAGCCGCTGTTTTCATGACGGCTTCAGAAACGTCACCAGCATCGGGCATGGAAACTCAAATTCCGGTATTGTGAAAACCCATATTCCAGACACGGGGGTATGCACAACAGGAGGTACCTCTCGAAAACATCTACATATATGCACTACTACATACTGTCTATATATGATATATAGATGCTATCAAACACATTAACACATATAATCAAAAATATACATATGTTTTTCTTCCAGATATATATATATATATATCTACAGAGATACATAGTGCTCCTGTATTTGATCCAATATCTAATTGAGATATCACCAAGGCTGCTAAGTCTGCTGAGTGATCTAACGATCCATCCATGGGGGATATTCAGTGTTTTCTACCTAAATGTATATGCATATATGTATGTATATTGCAAATATATACATATATATATATATACTGTAAAGAGAGAGAGAGGGTTACGGCAAATCACACTTCTATAGAATTTCAGTGTATGTATACCACGACATACTTGTATATATCTATGTCTATCTGTAAATTGGCATGGTTGACGAACACCCCTCATTCGCAGCCGCAGGCTCGGGATCTGAGAGCGCCTTCATAGTTTTCAGATGTTTTCGGCAGCATGTCCTGCCCAGCCTGCCTTTGCCGGACCCCGTTACCATCGACCATCAGCGGCGAAAAATGATGACGGTCACCAGTGGTTGTCCTGTCAATGAACCCACCATTGAACAGTGGCCTGAGCATCCCAACATGGTATGCAATGGATATTTGAGAATCAGAGCCCCCAAATTCTGCGTACCTTGGTCAGTCAGTGGGTGTTTGCCATCAGATTTCGGCGGTTTGTTTTTTTGATCGCACCACATTTTGGGTGTTTCTCAAAATAGGGAACCCCCAAAATCATCCTTTATAGAAACCATTTGTAGTAACAAACCATCCATAACTTTGGGGTTCCCCCAGCTATGAAGAAACCACCAGTCTGGCGCGTTGGTTCTCTTCATTTTTGGCCGTGCAAAACTGGGGTAGGAGGTTTTCGACCTGTCCACGATCCTACCTCCTTGCCCATAGCCCCAGGGGGTTGGATTCCCACGTCATCGTTTTGGGAGCCGGCCGTGTCTATGGTGTTACCTACTAATCATACGATAAAGAATAAAGCTCTAAATAGGGAAACCACCAGTTTTGGACAAACCCAGTGATCTATTCCGTTGTGCAGTTTCACTGGCTATGAAAGCATTTGTATTGGCCCATTTGCGGATTGCCATGCGTTAAAAAAATGGGGATGGTGGTTTTAAGCCATTTTTGTTAGGGGATTAAGTTGTGATGTGTTTGCACAAGAACCAACAATCATGGTTGAGCAACTAGAACTGTTGGTGGTTTTGATTGACATTTTCTTATTTTCCAGCTGCATTTTTGATGGTTGAAGCACCAAACAGACAAGAGTCAAAGGCAGCGATTGGACGTCCCTGGGAGTAGCCTTAAAGCACCAAGGATGGTTTTCCACATGCGTGTTTCTGAAAATAGGGGTACCCCCAAATCATCCATAACCATTTAAACCAACCATTTTTGGGGTTCCTTGTTTGGAGAAATCCCTCATAGAAATGGGGTAGTTCATAAATTCACCAGGTTTGTTGATGGGACATTTTGCAGGAAACCCCGGCTTCATTCAACTACCAATCATAAGGGTTTCTCTGGTCGGATTTCCAATCAACCGACCCAGTGAAAAATTGGAAAACTGCGGCCAGAGCATTGCCAAGTTCTGTTCACCAAGACCTTGAAGGTACACCATAGCGGCAACAGGGCGAAACATCCATCACCATTAGTGCCTTCTAAGTATGGGACATGCGAAGGTGAACATTCCATGGTTACCCTTGCTGGATCAGGGAGTTCGGGGTGGTTTCCTATGGTGGTCAGGGAACCAAGGGTAGCCAATTATAACGGCCATGGTATGGTGGTTCATAACCAGTAGTAGCTACTGTAATGACATCCTTTTTTAATAGTACGCAAGGCGCATGTTCACTGTTGAAGACCGCGCCAAATACGGCACGCGCTTGGAAATATCGCAAGGATTGCAGAAATCGCTAGGTGAATATTCCAAAAGCTCCTGCGTATTATGTGCCTTCTTGGAATGCATTTCTGATCCACAACTGGCTGGTGATGGCCACTGAGAACTTGGTGCTAAGATGGCAGCCTTTTTGAAGTGTACCATGAATGGACAAGCCATGAAGAGCCCATCCAGCCCCATTCCAGCCCCAGCCAGCCCCAGCCAGCCCCAGCCAGCCCCAGCCAGCCCCATCCAGCCTTCTAAATCAACTTGGAAGCCCGTTGATTTTGATCATTTGCGGCTCATCTTCCCTCGAAGTCATTGCGCGAAGAAGCGCAGCAGCTTGAAACTACATCATCTGACAACCAGATGGAACCAACAACTGAGAACTTGCAGCATCCAACAGCAGTTCATTGCTGCCGCCAAGGAAAGGAACCATAGAGCCGAAGTTGGTTCTTGGATGGTTAGAGATTTTTCATATGAAAAAAAATCCCTGCAGCAGTAACTTCTTCGATGGTTCTTTCTGAATTTGTGACTTTAGCCTGCAGACAAGTTGGATCAGTCGTAATTGTCCATGGCGGGAATCTATATTGAGCGACCATTATACCGACTCATTCTGAACGGCAGTGATGGTGCTTGTGATATCAATATACTGACTGGTACTCCTTTGCAGTCCCAGAGCACGCATACGTAGGCATCACAACACCAGCAACTAGCAGCCTTGTTGCCTCAGCATTTCCCGACACAAACCCAACCTCGCGCTGCCACTACTCCGACATCATGATGCACGGGACCCGGGCGGAATAGTTGAGAGCGGGTGAACAGGCTAGTGGTTAGGAGGGAGCTAAGGAGCCAGGATTTTTCCTGGCATCCCTTTAATGAAAGGGGGAGCTAAGGAGCTACCAGGGGTGTTGTAACCATGTTATGTTAGTTAAACAATTTTTACGATAGAAAAAACTGCTCACGTTGCCAAGCCCTTCGGAAGATGCCATTGCTGGCCCTCCACCGTAAACCGGGGGGGACGTTGGTTTCACCGTTTCCCGTGGAGTTTCCATCAAAGGGTCATGCCAGGTTTCATAGGTAATTTCAAGCATTGCCCAGAACACCATTCAAAAGACGTAAAGCGGATGTTCAGTGTTTTTAGGATTGGTTTGATTTAAGATATGCAACACATTGAAGATTTACGACATATATAGGTTTGATTGATGCTTTTTATACCCACTGAAAATACAAAATTAGCAAGGGATCGGTAAGCCACCAAGTATTGAGAGGCTCAAGCTTACACATGGTGTTACATGAAGCACTGGATGAAATGCATCGCGGGGGGGTTCGGCTAACACCAGGTAAGTTGATATCATAGCTAGAATATCGATGATTCATGCCTTTTTTTAGTCAATCAGTTCCTGATTCAGCAAGTCAAACTGTTTGCTCGTTTTTGGCTTTAATAATCTATGATTAGCAAAAGACACATTATAATTGTGAAGCATCATAGACCATTGTCGCATGCGCCAGCCTATATAACAGGCCAATGGCATTTACACACCTCAGCATGCGTGTACACGTACATACCCTTTAATACTAGTTTCTGACTCAACAGAAAATTACCGCTTGATCATGGTGAACAAACCGTAAAGCATCCATGACCCGTCATGAACCATCATTGAGTGACTGTCAATCACCTTTATAAACATGTGTACAGCGAACAACCTTGGTTGGTTCACAACTATCACCAACCACCCATTCACTTTGTCAATGAACGAGTGACCGCTGCTCTGAGCAACAATCATCACCATTCACCAACCATGAGTCATTTCCAACCATTCTAAGCTACCTTTGACCATTGTCCAATCATTGTTGACCATCAAGAAGCAGCTGTGAAGCATGGTTTATCAACCATTGGTAAGCAACACCCATTGTGAACCATGCTTACCTTCTATTGGCCGTTTTTACCAACCATGAACCATGGTGTATCACCCACCGTTCACAGCAAGGTTACCTACTGTTAGCCATCACTAGCCATGTTGTCACCTATTCTCAAACATGAAATGGATAAGATGCACAGTGGTTGCTTCACTTTTGGTTTTGGGTTGACAAGTCCAAGTGGGATGAAACTTGACCATGAGAATTAATAATATAACTTATCTTTCATGAATAATGATTATTAATCCTCATGGTCAAGTTAAGATCATGGTCAAGTTTCATGAGGATTATTAATGATTAAGACTGATCATCAGGATCATCAGCATAAGATCATCCGGATCCATCGTGACCGTCACCCAGAAGCTCCGTTGCTCCGGCCTCGATCGCCGCAGATCCGGAGATGTCATCGTGGATGATCCCCTGTTGCTCCAGGGCATTTCCAGGCAGAGGGGTGACGGCAACTGCCAAGGAAATGCTTGGTCGAAGTGCTGGTCTCTTGGTGGTTATGGGACTGCAGCGACTCTTTCATAGGACAATCACGTTCTTATCATCACAAAAATGATGATGATAGTGATACTCATGATAATAGAAATACTAGTGGTAAGAAGGATATCATCATCATCATCATCATCATCATCATCATCATCATCATCATCATCATCATCATCATCATCATCATCACAACCGAGTTTCGCTCATTTGTCGATGACACAGGTTTTAGGTTTTCGACTTAGTCGACGTTCTGGTCTTGCAGTGCTCCTCGACGAGATGCCTCCATCACTGGGCCGGAGTGGTCCTTGCCAAATATTGTAGGTTGATGTGCTCACAGATGTTCATTCCTTAACTCTTTATCCACCATATAGACTCCGGCAATGCAACATAGCTGGCTGGAAACTACAAAATCACCATACCTAATACGTAATCGAAAAGAGGGCAGCAGGGATGATTGGCTGAATTCATTTGGTTTTTCAGGGTCATTTCAATGGGGCTTACATGGAAAGACATCGTTTTTGCGTTTTGCTGCCGCTTTGTGCTACATGCCTCTCATACGTCAAAAAAGACAGGACTGCACATGTTTACATAAAGTTGCAGAAATCTTCACACATACACCACATGTTTAGATTCCACATGTAAGCTCTGTAAGTTCCATGGTTCCGCATGACTTGACTTTGAGACAATTTCTTGGCAGACGCCCCGGCCAGTGGGCCCGCATGGCAGTCAAAAGAAACCTGCTGGGCGGCCCGCCTCGGAAACGTCGCCGGCCAGAGGAGCTCTGGGAAGTTCAAGCGCCAGAGGAGCTCTGGAAGTTTCAAGCATCACTCCCGAGTGGACGGTCGGAAACGGCCTCAGTCTCTCGGAATGGCACCGTCAGGGACCTGAAACAGGCAGTGCAACAGTCACTGGGCAAACCTTTCCTGAGGCTTGCTGCACCCGATGGACGCCTCTTGTATCCAACAGAATCTCTTGCCGGGCTTCAAGATGGAGACACCATCGCTGCTGTTGCACTACAGCCCAGAGCAGCTGCAACAAGCCGAGCCTTCGCTGTGTGGTGTGCAGGATGTACCGGGGTCGTCACCTGGGGAGATCCGGACCATGGTGGTGACAGCTCTAGAGTGCAGGATCAGTTGAGGAATGTTGAGGACATCTATGCCACAGACAGGGCTTTTGCTGCAAGATTGGCTGATGGAAGTGTCGTGACCTGGGGATCCGAAGATTACGGTGGTGATAGTTCAAGTGTCCAGAGTCATCTGTTGAATGTTCAGCTGATCCATGCTACAAACAGTGCTTTTGCTGCACTCTTGGCTGATGGAAGAGTTGTCACATGGGGCTCTCCACACTTCGGTGGTGACAGCTCCGGAGTCAAGCATCAGTTGAGGAATGTTCAGCGGATCCATGCTGCAACGTACGCTTTTGCCGCATTCTTGGCTGATGGAAGCGTTGTTACCTGGGGTAACGCTGGTAACGGCTCTAGAGCCGAGGAACAGCTCAGGAAAGTGCACGACATTCGTGGCACAGGCAGTGCTTTCGCTGCAATCTTGCCTGACGGGAGTGTTGTGGCCTGGGGCGATCCAGAGTGGGGTGGAGATAGCTCCCAAGTCCAGGATCAATTGAAGGATGTTCAGCAGATACAGGCCACACAAAGTGCTTTCGCGGCAATCTTGGCTGACGGAGGAGTTGTGACATGGGGCTCTCCACGCTTTGGTGGTGACAGCTCTAGAGCCCAGGATCAATTGCGAAATGTGCAGCAGGTCTATTCCACGCAGTTTGCTTTTGCTGCACTCTCAGCCGACGGAAGTGTGGCTACCTGGGGCAGTCCCAGCAATGGTGGGGACAGCTCCGAAGTCCAGAGTCAATTGAGGAATGTTCAGCAGATTCATGCCACAAATTATGCTTTTGCTGCAATCTTGGCTGGCGGAACTGTTGTGACATGGGGTAGTCGAGAGACTGGAGGTGATAGTTCTGAAGTCCGAGATCAGTTGAGGAATGTTCAGCACGTCTATGCCACAGAGGGGGCTTTTGCTGCAATCTTCGCTGACGGAAGTGTGGTTACCTGGGGCAGTCCCAGCAAAGGTGGTGACAGCTCCGGAGTCCAGAGTCAATTGAGAAATGTTCAGCAGATCCATGCTACGAAACATGCTTTCGCTGCAATCTTGGCTGACGGAAGGGTTGTGACATGGGGCTCTCCTGGCTTTGGAGGTGACAGCTCCAGAGTCCAGGACCAGTTTCACTTGATGTAGGCAGTCCCAAACGCGCAGAGCAAGGCCTCATTGCGACAACATTTTCATCTCAACAAAAGCTTGAGATCACCCGTGTTTTAACATGTGCCAAAACTGATCGTCTTGGGTACAACCATCTACAAGCCAGTGAGGGGACGGTATCTCCGCACTGGCACTACTTCCCTCTTCATGTCTTGCAACCCGTTTCGATTGATTTTCGATGGGTGTCCCCAAAAGAATTGTAGAGGCAAACCGTACCGAAACTGGTTGGTGGTTTCAAACATTTGTTTATTTCCCCTAGTAATTATTGACAAATGGTTGGTTGACCAATATTTTTCATGACGGTGTGGTTCAACCACCAACTAGTCATTCTGTGTGATTATTCTGATAACCAATGGTTAATGATCATCATTGCAAGCTAACGTTGGTTCAACCACCAACCAGGAAACACTTTGCAACAAGAGCAGCAACCGGCCGCAACGACATCGGATCGTCAAGGCACCACCGATGCAGCCAGGCGAAGGAGCCTGGAGATCATGGAGCACTTGGAGGAGCTGTCCCCTTCGGTTTCGGGGGAGTTTCGTCGCAGCTGCAGCCATGGCAGGGTGTCGAAAAAGCAGTAGGGAAGTCCCCAAACATGGATGGTCCAAGGGTATATCAATGGTTTATTAATTGGTTTATAGTGATTTATTACTAAGAACGATTACAGTTTTGGATGATTTGGGGAGCCCCTATTTTCAGAAATCCGCATCTACTGCTGGTTTGTCAATGGCCATGGTGGTAATCACCATCCAGCTTTTCATAGCCTTAGGTTTTCTCAGGGTACAGCATTGTTGGACAAGCAGAGAGAGAGAGACTCTGACTGGTATCTCATGGTTTTCCGATAAACTCCACACTGGGCAACTGTTTGGTTGCGACCCACTGTCATACTTGTTTCGGTACCAGCAGCGAGTCATGTCCAAGAATTAAGTGCAGAAGTCTGAGTCTGGCGAGCTCAAGAATCCAACAATGTGGGCCCCCAGTAGTTATAAGTTTGGGTTATAACCCCCTATAACTGGTAGTTAACCCTATAGTTAAGTTGGTTATAAACCAACTTATAAGTGGTTGGGGCCACTTTGAATGTTTCAACAATTTCTCCCTTGAACTTGAAGCAGTTGAGAGGTGATCCCATCACCAGTGATCCTCTTCACACGGATCCACCGTCGCCACGTGCCTCAGGGCACCTGGGTGGGTGACGGCGTCGGAGAATATGCCCCGCACCTTTCGAAGCTGGGGCTCTCAGCTGGTGCCATGCCCTGGTGGTGCCTGGAAGCTCACCAGTCGCTCAAAGTGGTGATGTTTAATGGAGGAACTTCATTGAACTTCCCCTCCATTTTTTGGCTTGAGAAGAATTGGTTGAATCAATGGCGTTCTGAATATTTTCATGGTTGTTGACGACTTGACGACGGTGAGAAGTCAACACGGGCTGTGTTGCCTGGCATTGTGATGCATTCTTATTGTTGAAATTTAGAATGCAGTTTCACTGCAGCGCCACTGACGAAGCTTTGCAAATCAGGACCCTACCCAAGGAGAAGATTCAAACAGTGGGTTTGAAAGGCAATGCCTTGAGACACAACTTGTAAAAAAAGTTGAAGTTGAATCATCAATCACGGGTTAACGTAGCATTGCAGAAATATACGTGACTGTTATTCAGTGGCAAGCTCAGAAACAGTGGCGTCAAGAGGCAACGTGATTGAAACACGCGTCCTAAAACAAGTATTCGGGGACAGGGCCTGTTCATTGACATCTCAGCATCAGGGCTCAAACTCGCACAATATCTGGATTATCCCATATAGTAAGTGGTGAACATAACCATGGTTACAACCTATTTATCAATGGTATAAGCCACTTAGGCCGGTTACTCATCATGCTTATCCAAGTAGGCAGTGGCTTGGCCGCTGAAACGCGGCACAACTCCCCAAGGTTTCCATTCGAGCACACTCTGATCATCGAGAAGGCTAGGGTTGGGCACTGCCAGTGCCGTCAGAAGCTCCTGAGTTGCAGTCCCCTCGGTGCGTCTGCTTAGAGTGCAATGGTGATCAGTATAGGTTGATGGGGTCAAGCAATGGTTGCATGATGGCTGTATCCCCACGTCCGCTTGCGCTTGCGCGGTTGCTGGGGTGGGCTGGCAAGCAGCCGCAGTTGCTGCCCGTGCAGGCGGTTCCCCACAACAGCCGGAAATTGCATTGGGCCTACAGGCGGGTAGCCCGCCAAGCGAGCCCTTGTGGTGCGGGGTGGTGATCGGTTGATGATATGGTTGTGGGTCAATATTAACCAACCAACTAATAGAGGATTTACCAGCAATAATAAGGGAAAACAAAGGTTAATGATGGGGGAACCAGGGGTACGGGGTGTTGACCCACAGCCATATTGGTTAATGATGGTCATTCATGCATATTATGTTGGTGATCTCCCCAGTATGCATTGTGGATGGGTGGTTTATCGTGGGAAATGATTGACGTGGCGGCGATACAACCCACAAGGAGTTGATCATAGGTCTCATTTGGGTTGGACTTACCCTCTTCTAGATTGGTTTGGCAGTGGAGCAAGTCATGATGACTAGCAGAGCACTAGGTCGTTAGTCATTTGGCGGGGCTGATAGCAATGATGTGGTGCCAGCTTTCAAGGACCATTCTAAGGGTGGGCGAGCCAGATATGGATAGCTTTCTGAACATGGGAGAACCAGAAAGGCCGAATCATTTGCTCTGGAACTTTGAAGCAACATACATTTCTGAACATGGTAAAACCGCAACAGCAACTACTGGAACTTAGAAGCAACCATGGTAGCCCTTTCAAGCATAGGCCGAATCATTTCATTGGAGTCTCCGGGGATGATGGGACCATGTGGGACGTAGTAGGTAGTCTTCATGCCTCCCGTTTGGCTAGCTGGCTAGATGTTCAACCTGGGAATGATCTCATTATATTCTAACATACTTTAAATCACCAATTTTTAGAGGATGGGGCAACTAACCACAGAACAGATAGCTATAGCACCACTGAAAGTTGGAGAGATTGCCAGCACATGGGAGGGGCAATCAGTCCACTTTTCCAAAAGCTTATGGTTCGTTCTCGGGATGCCAGCAAAAAGTCCCTGCGACGATGCGAAATGCAGATTTTTGGAAATAGAATTGACGATCATAACTTTGAACTGACATCATGAAACATTGAACTTTTTGTTGACTCACCCGGCATGAACGAAACTTACTCACATCATGCCGTAGGTGAGTTGGCTTGGCCTGGCAGCCAAGCGGGCCCCGAAATCTGCAGGTCCATTGCCCGGCATAAAGAGACCAAGGAGGGCCTGTGGGCTGACCCAGTGGGTGGAGGCATCCACTTTGGATGAAAAACCAAGGCCTTGGAGAAGTATTAGATGTGTGTTTTTTGATCTACCAGGGTGATTGAGCCGCCTGTTGAATTTATAGCAAGTAGCCACGAGCTGATTCGACTCAAGAGGCAAGAGTGGAAAATTCATTCAATTTATCGGAGGTTGTAGTACAGATAGATGTGTTGAGCTAGGTCGCTCCGGTTGTTTCCATTTCCATCCGTTGTGAGCCCCACTGAGACACATGGAGACTGGCTTCTTGCGATTCTTTCCCGAAGCCATTGCCGTGGCCCGAGTGGTGCTGAGGTCACTAACGTTGCTTCGGTTGGATGACAAGCCCTCCTGCTAACCACCTGAGATGGACGAACATAATGGACAGAAATTCAACAGGAGCAATGTGTATAGACCACTTTTCCAATGGTGCAGGATTTTGTTCATCAGTGGAAGGGGGTTGTTGGTGCATATTTACTCCAATCACCCAAGGGAATCAATGAACCAACCAGTAAGAAAAGCTCAAGACGGGGAAAACAGGGAAAACGGGGAAAACGGGGAAAACGGGGAAAATGCAACCAGTGTGAACCACCCAACCAACACAGTTACAACCAATTTCATCATGGTAGTCCGCGTGTGGCAAGCTACTAGGAATACCATTCAACAATCAAGTTACGATTCTTACAGGGGTTTTGAACCCTGCCTGGTATTCGTGAGGGTAATTATCATGGTCATTCATGACGAGGGAACTCCCATAGACCCATATAGACCCAGCATTCATATGCATTCATCATGAAGGGGTTGGAAGAAGGTATTGCTTCGATCAATTCGAAGCTCCAAGTGTGGGTGTAGATCCCCAGAGGTGTACTGAATCCACTGGAGGGTCGGATTGAAATGACAGCTACAGCCCGCCGGCCGTAGTCTTGTACTACAGGTTTTAGCTACGAGAATTACTGGGTGTTTCATGTGCAGCCACCTGGAACCCCGCGGTGCCGTGCTAGGATTGCGCTCAGTCGGTCAACAGAACTGTTGCGCAACTAACTGATTTGACAGGTACCCTAGCTATGTGCACAATTTTTGACGGTAGATCCATATGGTGCCCTTGTACCCCAGCTGTTCACATCCCCCAAACGGCCAGTCACTAGGCCAACTGTTGGGATGTGTTCACTACTACCCATGACTGTTGGTTGGCCTTGACCAAGCTCGCCATATACATCAACCACCACGATCACCTCTGGTCTTGCCAGCTAGTAATTTACATAATCAAACTGCTGGAGATTGATGAATATGGATCTACCATGAGCTATTACTCTATGACTTATGCAGCAAACTTTTTTGGCAGTGGCACTAATAGGATTCAGTTGCGGGGAAACATCCAGAAAAGCGACATTTATTCACCTCTTCATCTTGAGTTCTTTCCTGCTAGCTGTAAAAGATTTGGTACACAAGTTGGTTGCAAGCCAATCAATTGTTTAACACATATGTTGCTGATTTAGTTAATTTCTACTAGAAAAGTTGGCTGTAAAACTCCAATTGAAGCGTTCCAACCGTTTGAACCACCCAACTCTGGGTGTTATCACCTGCCCGCCGCCAGTTTGGGGGACATCTCCCTTGACCAAACGCCTCCAAGGACCATGGGAAGCTAGAAATGACGAGTTGAAACCTCAGCAAGCCATGCATAGCTCGGACCCCCCTGGGTTCAACACGGCTGGGTTTCGTAAGGCACCGCCGGGAAAGGGACCATTGTGGACCTTGAGGTACCTCCTCCAACGGCTTGTCGGAAGTGAATGAAGGAACCTACACGCAGGCGAGGCGAGGGTGAAGCGTAGCCGGCGTAGCCCAAGGTATCGGATAGGGACGAAGAACTGGAGCTGTCCAGGTGACTTGAGGTGAGCTGCTGGTTGGTGGTTTCAAACATTTTCTTTCCCGTAAGTAATTGTGAACAAATGGTTGGTTGACATGCGCATATTTTTCATGACGGGGTGGTTCAACCACCAACCAGGCTGGGTTTAACCAACAAAAAGAATTGTTGGTGGAGCTGGTACAAAAAGAATTGTTGGTGGGGCCGATTGGTGAACCCAGCATAGGTACGGGGGTCAGAACTGACCAATCAAACTGCTTGAAAAGTTGCCCTTCAGAATTCACCATGACCACCGCGATGTGCACCACCCTTGCCACCCTTGCCGTCCTTGGCCCTGAACTGCCCATGAACTGCCAGTGATTAACCGTGGGCAAAGGAGGAAATCACCATGAAATCACTAGTTAAGCGCCAGTAATTACCATTACTTAGGTGGAAATCACCATGAAATCCACCATGAAATCACTATGAAATCCACCATTTCAACTTCAACCAACCCACCCTCTCAATGATCCAAAGCGTCCCTGGTACTCCCACCGGATCTGAGGATTCCTTCGACGTGTGGACTCGGTACAATGGCGTCGTGGCATGAGCCAGAGCCAGGGGGGTCGCTCCAAAGCAGTGGGGTTCGTAATATGGTTGGTTTATGACTGATGAGTTTATTCCTAAAGATGAGTGCAAAAAAATAATGGGTTTTATCACTAAAAATTTTACTAAGAATGGCCATTACTAAAGATCAGTGGTATTTCACCAAAAAAATCATGGGTTGTTCACTCAAAATGCTGTGCTTATCACTAAAAAACGGTTGGCTTATCGCTGAAAATCATGTATTATTGGATCCCTCATTGAGCCAGTGGGTTTCACTGGCTGGTCACCCCTGGTGACTAAGATCACGAACCAAAGCCATTGACCACCATCGTAAACATCAATTGACCATCAATTGACCATCAATTAAGCATCAACCTACCATCAGTGAAGCATCATTTAACCACTATGAACCATCACTTAACCATCATCAAATGCCATCAATCAACCATGGTAGGTAACTGATTAAATCCTAACAATCAACGATTGAAAAACTGATGATGTGACTATCGATTAATCATCATCAACTCATTGACCAATGAAGGTGGACCACCTTGTCCATCTAATTGATATTTGGTCCATCCACGTGGCTATTTAATCGATGGTTACCCAATCAATGTAACCAATGAAATGACCATCGATTAAACATTATCAAACATTGATTAGACATTATTAACCATCGATTAATGGCTCATCAACCATCATTAACCATTGATGAAACATCAGTTTAACCATTAGTAATCAACCTCCATTAGTCACATTGATTAACTCATTAATGACTCATTAACCATTAGTAACTACCATTATTTACCATCCGTTCACCATCAGTGATGCGCTACATGAGGTTCTCACCCCCTTGACCGTTCCTAAGGCATCACGCGAGCACAAAATGCCACACGACCCTATGCAGGGGGCCACAGCGGCGCAGCTACGCTGGGTGGTGATTTGTGGCTCAGCTGGTTGGTGGTTTGATTGACATTTTGATTATTTTTCCTACTAATTATTAACAAATGGCTGGTTGACTGATATTTTTCATAGGGGTGGTTCAACCACCAACCAGTGATTATTTGGTTGTTAATTTGGTTGACATTTTGAGTATTTTCCCAACTTCAATTATTAAGAAATGCTTGCTTGACAAGCATGTTTTTCATAGGGGTGGTTCAACCGCCAACCAGGAACATTATGATATATAGGGGGTTCTCATAATCTTAATTACTTACAATGATTTATAAACGATAAATGATGGTTTCTCATGATAGGGAAGCCCCCAAAATGGATGGTTTACTACTAACAATGATTGATATTGGATGATTTTGTTTTCCCTATTTGAGAAACCATCATATATAAGAACATGTGCTAGTTCAATGGTTGCCACATGTTGTTACAAACATGCACATGTCCTATGGTAGTTATATCCAGGACGATGGTTGTTACATATGCTATTGAACAATGACATCATGTATACACCAGAACACAGGATGTATATTGGTATCTGAATATGAGCATATGTCTCCCTATCCGTGTTGATCATATTCCCCTTCTTTAGCAACTACCGACGGTTAAGACTTTGCTGGTGTTTTGTCACACGGAACCCGGAAAAAATGGATCCAAAAATGATTCCATCTTTGATATAAAGTACCAATCATATGAGGCATTCCATGGCATTCGATGGGATTCCACGGCATTCCACGGCATTCCATGGGATTCCGTAGGATTCCATAGGATTCCATCTTTCAGCCACGCTTGTTTCTTGCGCCCAGTGCTCAAGGTCACTGAAGTCCGCAGAATCTGCGAAATACGGCCGCAAAACGAACCCATCAGCATGGAGTGCCATCCGGGGACGGGGCGTGGGTGGTGATAAGAGAGTTAGCACATCTATGTGTATATGCATGTCATCTAAATATGTACGGGTAAATCGTGATATTTACATGTACAGTGTATACTTACTAATGTATGCTAAATGACAAATATATGCTGTACTCAATGATTAATATATACATGTACATATACAGTGTATACACGTGATTATCTATCACAATATATATGGGGGTTTCTCAAAATAGGGGTGCCCTCAAATCATCCCATATTAACCATTTATAGTGTGAAACCATCAATGTTTTGGGTCCCCTATTCTGAAAAACACCCATATTATGGTACACTCAAGAAATACTTGTGCAACCAGTATTTGTGCATGCTATGTTCCTTTCAGCAGACATGACGGCGTGGTCGGCAACTCTTGATGCTTGCAAGTGGTGATGTTTCATGGTCGTTCCGCTTGGAATTTTTGGCTCATGATGGTTAATCACGATGAACTTTTTGTCACTTTGCAGCTGATTCCTTAGCTATGTGCAAGGCCAGCCATAGCGTGCCTTACACACGACGTTAATCACGATGAATGGTCTGAATGGTGGTTAGAATGGTCGAACAATAACTGAATGGTGAACAGCCACTCAATCACCGATTCGATGGTTCTCTATGACTATTTTTAACAAGAGTTCAGAATACCTCTCGTCGCTCTGAAACAATCTCCAGTGCTGGGGAATCAGCTGGTTGATAAGCACTAAGATTCAGAAGAAATGCTGGTTGATAGCTACAAGATAGTGAAGCAGCTGGGCTATGGCACAGAGCCCACCAGCAACCAGCAACTAATCAACCATCAATATTGAACCAATGGTTCATTGATGGTTGGTTAGTTGCTGGTTAAATAACCAAGGGTTCTAATGAATAACCCATGGTTCATCAATAAACCATCATGGTTAATGGTTGGTGAGTTGCTACGCGAAGAATCGTGACCTCCACTAGTGTGCGATTGGAGAGGTCAACCTGTGCAACAGAAGGGTGTCAAGCCATCAGCCATCGATAAGCCATTCACTACTCATCAATCAACCATCAACCAGCCATCAATTGTCCATCAATCAGCCATAAACCAGCAATCAACCATAAACCAGCAATCAGCCATAAACCAGCGATCAACCATCAATATTGAGCATTTGTTAAGCATCATCAATTAAGCATCAACCAAGCGTCGGTGAAGTATCAATTAGCCATTAAAGAAACTACTATGAACCCGTATCAACCGTTTCAGAACTGATTAAGCATTAAATAACCATCATTAACTATGTATCCATGGATTAGCCATCATCATTAACCACTTCTTTCATGTATCAACTCATGAAGCACCAATTAGTTCACCATCATCAACCATTGTTTGGGTTTACCTACTTTGAGATTGACCATGGTTTATTAGTAGTAAACCAACCAGGTTTTGGGGTAACCAACCAGAACAGTGGCTAAACCACTAGTTAAACAAACCATTGCTGAAGGGTTATCAGTAGTAAACCAACCATTTTATTAGTAGTTTCTCAAAAAAAGATTGGTTTAACTGCTGAGAAATGGTTGGTTTACTACTAACAAATGGTGGGTTTACTACTAGAAAGGGAAAAAAACCAGTTGGTGTACTACTATTGAACAAAAAATTGGTCGGTTTAACTACTGGTTTCACTACTGTTGTGGTTGGTTACCCCAAAACCTGGTTGGTTTACTACTACTAATAGGTTGGTTTACTACAAATGAAGAAAAAATGGTTGGTTTACCATTAACAGGCCATGTCTTTTTCAGCATCCGTGGCGCTGCTTTTCATCAGGTATCGTGTGGAGATGGCCACAGAGCGCAGCGCCATGCAACCGCATCTGCTCTCGCGACTGAGGCGGCGGCGCTGTCGATGATCCACGGGTGGTGTGGCTGGTGGAGCTAGAGACGTCTGGTTGGTACGGTACAGTAGATGGGTCTGTCCAGTTCAATCATGGTACCGTGGCCTATGCCCACTTATGGTCATCAATTAGTAGGGAAACCAACCGGGCTGGGGGTACATCATGCAACTGAACAACCCAGATGAAGCTGAAGTAGATCCCCTGTTGCCAGCTCGCATCGACCAGGTCGTGTAACTTGTTTGCTCGTTCATGGTTTTAACACCATGACTTCAATGGGTATCCTTGGTGAATGATTCATTGATGGTTGATGACTGTTAATTATGGTCCAAGATTTTTTGAATCAATGGTTGCCTGTGGCTGCAATGATCGATCAATGCTGAATCAATGCTCAAGGATGGTCAATGATGGTCGAGGATGATCGATGATGGTCAATGATGGTCTATGATCATTATAAGTGGTTAACAATGCTTAACTGTTTGACCAATAGTATTGGTTCATTAGTGGTCGTTGGCTATGGTCAACAACAGTAGACAACCACTGGCAATGGGAGATCCAGCTGTTCATATAGTACAGTACTGTTTTGGATGGTGAATCACCAGCAATTTCTGGTTCAATATGGATCTACCATTCAAAATGGAGAGAGGCACTGGCAGAACGATGTTATGACTCATTGTTACTGAGTTCATTCATGCACTGGTATTGATCGTACTGTCAATAGCACATGACAATGATCGATAATACGGTTGGCTCAGAATATACTCTCAGGGGCATTTCATCGCTAATCATGCTTAGTAGTGGTCAATCCTGGTCAAGAAGAATGGTTGAAAACAAGCTGATAATGGGTAAAAACACGGTTAACTACAACAACTGACATGTCGTTTTACTAGTGAATGGTTGACAATTCTCATTGATAGTTTATATGGATGGCTAGTGGTTAATGTACAAAACATACTCGGTGGTTTCTCCAGATAGGGGTACTCTCAAATCATCCAATATCAACCCTTTACACGCATAAACTCGAGAAACTACCAATTTCAAAATCATTCATATACCATTTCATCCATTTATCCCAATAAACCATCCATTTTTCCGGGGATCCCAATGACTTGAGACATCCCCACAGCTGTCATGTGTGGCGTCCAAGTCGCCATGGGGTCCCTGGTGGCTTCCCCTGGTCTCCAACGGCACCGGCGCCGTAGGAAGCTGCCGGTGGCGCAGCTGACCTTGGGCGACTGAGCGATCAACAAACATACGGAGTTTCATGTTTGGATTTACAGGGATTTATAGGATGAATCACTTGTACTAACCACTAGTATTAACCACTAGTATTAACCACTAGTATTAACCACTTGCGGAGCGATTTATGGGGATTTGTTTTGGGATTTATAGGGATTCATTAGAGGTAATAGGGATTTATAGGGATTTATGCGGCTTGTAACCATTGAGAAACCCGTATAGGGAGGATGGGAACTGAAAATAAGGGGTTCTCAAGTCATAGGGACTAAAGATCGGGATTCATAGGGCTCGGAACCATTGATATACGGGTTATAACCGTGGATTATGGTGCTTCGATTGACATTTTGATGATTTCCTCAATTGTGTTGCCACATAGCTGATTGGTTGACTTGTGCATATTTTTCATAGGGGTTCAAAGCACCAGCCAGAATATCAACAGATATAAACAGAAATCAATAAATCATAGTTATGCCGCAACTTCCAACATGAGCAAAAACTGTTGCCGCGATCAACTTTTGGCAGCGTGGAAGATGCCAGGACCCGCTGGTTGATAGCTAGGTCGCTTTCACTGAAAGAATGACCATCATTTCGTATGACATTGATAAGAGGATTAATCACCATTAACCATTACTAGCCACTATTACCCACTATTGACCGCCATCAACCACTATGAACCACTATTGACCACTAGTATTAACCACTTGTATTAACCACTAGTATTAACCACTAGTAGTAACCACTAGTAGTAACCACGAGTAGTAACCACTATTAACTTGCTGGTTAGTGGCTGTGCTTCCCTTGGAATCTCAAGGGGAACTGCTTTGATACGCAGAGTTGCTACGCAGAGCTGCGAAGAGCGTGGCCCTGAACCAATTCGCAGCGCACGGTTTCAAATGGTCGTGGCCTTTGGGCAGTGTTTTGTGGGGAGGGGAGCATGGACAGAGCCATGTATGGTGATATCATCGGATTCTCCCTGAATGGTGAGACAACACTCCCAAAGAAGTTGCGACATCCCTGGGAGGTTGAGGGGTACCCTGGCATTTTCTGAAACGAAGCGTGGGGTATGATGGCTACCTACACTAGTCTCCCTGCTAAAGCAGGGTGCCCTGAGGGTAGCCGAGGAGTTTTTTACATCGATTCATTGCCATGAAGCATCATGAACCGCAAGGAAAACCGAAATCATCATGAAGCTTGATGAAGCACAACCCTACCATTTCCAACCACCATCAAACCACCTTGTGCCATTACAATTATCAGCCTTCACGATCTATATTCAACCATTACTATCGCAGTCAACCACCAATCATCAACTATCATCAATAACCCAGTATCCTGCCATCAGTAGCTACTAACCACCAGCAACCGTCAACACGCGTCGTCATTCCGTGGCTTGCAAGCCATTAGATGGACAGTTAGATCAACCATTATCTGCCATCATCAGCCATCACCAGCCACCATTAATCACTATTAGCATCGATTACTGTATCATCAACAATCACCAACAATCATTAACCATCATTAGCCATCACCAACCATCATTAACCATCATCAACCATCACCAACCATCAGATATCATCAGCCAGTCATCGCTGTCAGCACCACACCAGCCTTGCAGCCTTGCCCCATGGAGCTGCTTTGCAATGAGTCCTCCAACATTCGCGACGGCCCAGCAGGGGCCAGGTGCCTAGGAGCTGCTGGGTGGATGATGGTTGGATGATGGTTGATGCTTGATGGTTTAACAGAAAGGCCAACCAAGTTTAAGCATTACTGGTTTCAAGCGTGGGTTGGTGCTTGAGCTTGACGGCAAACCATGGCCGGGTGGTTGGGGGATGATCGCCGCTATACGCCACCTCCCCAGATCCACCAAAGCTGCCAAAGGTGTTTGCATATAAAGCTGTGGTCTCTTGTGGGTTGGCTGCGTGAACCAACAGGTGACACAGGGGACAGTCCCAGGACCTGAAAGCAGGAACTCCCAATGATGAACTGAATCGGGGACGCCTTAGTTGGAACTCTTTGGCGAGTCATTATTTAGATTATTGAAGGCCTTTGATAGCAAAGTGATCATTTAGAGTGGTGCAATGTATGAATTCAGCGTTATTGGAGCTAATAGCGACACAACGGGAGCGTTATCTGCAAATGAAAGTTGAGCAGTGTTTCCAAGAGCATATCAGCGCTGTCGTTTCGATTCTGGTTCGGGTTGGGACCATCATTATATATTGATGACGCCTGGGAGTCAGCATGATGCGCTCACTCCACCAAGGGTATGCATTTTCGAGTGAACCCCATCAGGAACAGCTAGAAGCCAATAAAAACCGTTGGCTTACCATTGGCAATTGGCAACCATGATAAACCCAATCAGAAGCATCAATAGACCATTACTAACTCAGTCAAGCACTAGTCAACCATCATCATCAATGATTCTGGATTATTTTGAAGCGTTTCGAACATTTTGAAGCCCATGAGCAGTAACCCATCCCTTGGTCCCAAAATCAACAGGGCAGTTTCGCTGTACTCTGGACGAAACATCACGGTGTTTGGGATGTTGCGGTTGGCACCTGCCCGTGAATTCATTGGGGATGAGCCTTAGAGTCCGGAGTCCGAGCAATTGTCAATCTCATTGTAGCTGCGTAGAAAATCCGCAACACGACAGTCATGAGAAGGGGATAACAAAAAAGGGGAGCAGACATGGCTGCAATGGCTTTAGCTCAAAAATGATTTACCTTGCCATTTGGCAAGTGAGGGAATGGCTCGTCGTTAATTAGTGACTCATACTGATTACAATCCACTGTTTTTCAGATTTCAGCTGTCTCCAACTCGTACATGGCTACGTGGCCCTTACCATCAATGGTTTGCAAGCTGGATGATTTGTGGGCACCTGGGTACCCCTGTTCTGACAACAGCTACATGGGTGTTTCTCAAAATAGGGGTACCCCTAAATCATCCATTTATAGTCATTTGTAGTAATAAACCAGCCATAACTTTGGGGTACCCCTATTCTGACAAACACCCACATATGTCTTGTCAGTTGTGGCTGTTGATTGGTCATGTCTCGTGCAGGCAATGGCCAGTACCCTGGCGCTACGGCTGCTGGGTTTGAAATGGTGCTCGCGCTTGGTAGCAGTGTGTCCCCAAAATGACATGACCGTTGGAACTCCAATCATGTGGCTATGGGTCAATATGAACCAACCCATAGTGGGGAATATTAGCCAACAATTTGACAGGGAAAATAATGGTTGATCACAGGGGAAGCAGAGGTACAGGGTTGTGACCCAGTGCCATGTTTGCAAGGTTTCCGTTTCAAATGTCAGAGCCTCTTGATTCATGAGGGCAGAGTTTACGCACTCATTACTTCTGACATTTTGAAACTCGACCACCCTTCGAATTCTTGGTTCCAGAACAAGAAAAGGTCCATGTCACCTTTGGGTGATACCGATACCACTAGACACGATCTTGGTTGGAATCATAGTAGCCCCCAGTGTCATTGCTGAATTTGTCTCCATGAAGTTCGCACAAGAAACACCTCAGAGCAACTGGGGCGATTTCGACTACACAGGAGCTGACGCCCCCAAGAGCTTTGGCTGTTACAATATTAGATCTTGTTATCAGCTATCGTTGGCAGCCATTCTCGTGATTTGCTGAATCATCGATGTCCATGTCTCTAATCCCACATGCTCTTATTATTTTTTACTATGGTCTTGATTGTCAACAAGCTACCTCTATCTCTAACCATTGGCTAATATTATCAGCTATCATTTTTATTATACCAGGCCAGGTATGGCTGTGGGTCAAAACCCTGTACCCCCGGTGTTGCGCTTCCAGTCTGTAGTTCATCCCCCGCACATTGGCAGAGATGCGCTGGTACTATAAGGTGTAAACAGGGTTCCCCATCATCAACCACTGCTTTCCCTATTGTTGTTGATTATTATCCCCCACTATTGGTGGGGTAATATTGACCCATAGCCGTATCTAGCTGGATATAGCTGGTATATCCCCTATTATTGTTGGTTGTTATCTCCTATCATGAACCATTAACCATTGGTTGGTTGGTTGGTTGGTTAATATTGACTGCGAAATATACAGCACTTTTGCCCACTTTGCGCACTCCGTGTATACTTTGACTTCTGGCCAAATACTTTGGCTCAAGGATGGGCTCAAGGCTCAAGATGCTTGTGTGAAAAGAGTCCTGAGTACTTTACTTCGGTGTACTTGGAGACTTGTGTTGGTGCTACTTTAGAGTAGTTGAAACTTCGCATGGTAGCGGAGCTCCCGGCTCCAGGGAGCTTTGGAACTTTGAAGTGAACATGGCAGAAGACTTTGCAGGAAGGTTGAAACTACCACTCCCAGAGAAGTACAATGGAGAGCCAACTTTGTGGGAAGAATGGAGTTGGAACTTTAGGACCTATGTGAGTATGTTTGACCCGACGGTGCACACTTTGATGGAGAATGTAGAAGGCCGTGAACAACCCCTCACTGATGCTGATCTTAGGATCACTTTGGACACGGGAGACTTAGATGTTCAAGCCACGAACCAAGCCATCACTTTCTCAAGAAAACTGCACTACTTGTTGGCAAACTTGACCACTGGTTCAGCTAGGTTGATCGTAAGACAAAATGATGGAGCCAACGGGTTTGAGACTTGGCGTAGACTTTGTGAGAAGTTTGCACTTCCTGATGCAACACGTCATGTATCTTTGTTGACTCAACTTTTGGATTTCAAATTCAACCCTGCTACGTTTGAGCAAGACTTTAATACGTGGGAGACTGTCAAGACCAAGTATGAGAACCAATCTGGTGCAGTCCTGCCCGATAGTGTTTTGGTTGCCACTTTGCTGAACAAGACGAGCGGCGCGTTGCAGCAGCACTTGCGTCTGAATGCGCGCACTTTGACGACATACACACAGATGCGTGCCACGATCGTTGAGTACTTTCGTTCTCGTCACATCCTGACTTCCAATGGCCCTGCACCCATGGACATAGGAGCACTTAGGAAAGGCAAAGGAAAACAGAAAGGAAAACTTTCAAGCAGCACACAGAAGAAGTTGACTTTGTTGAAAGGATTGAGGAAAGGCAAAGGAAAAGGAAAAGGAGCACACTGGAACTTTCACGCACAAGCAAAAGGTAAAGGAAAGAACTTTGGAGGAAAAGGAAAAGGTACTTCGGTTCCTAGTCAGAACTTTGGTTCAGGTGCAAGCTCGAGTACTTCGGTTCCGAGCAAGGGAAAGGGCAAAGGGCCCAAGTGTTGGAACTGTGGTAACTTTGGCCACGTTCAGGACAACTGCCCACGAGCACGGTTGAGTGCACTTTTGGAGGATGACTCTTACTTCGGTTGGGGTGATGATGAAGAGTGGGTTGATGAGAACTTTGAAGGTTACTTTGTTGATGATCAGTACGTCAGTGCTGTTGATGACCTGGTGGACCAGGCACTTTGGGCTGAGATGGACTCGTACTTAGGTTGGGACACTCAGGAACCTTGGCAGGACTTTCCTGCAGATGCCACTTTGGCACTTGAGGCGCCAGGATCTGGATCTACTTTGAATCAGAACGCTGAGGCCAACGTTTCTGCAGTCACTACTGCACCCCCGGGACTTTCACCCACTTTCAAGACGATGATGGACTATGGTTTGAGTTCGAACACCACCTACTTTGACCCATACATGGATGAATGAACATTTGATTGCCTCAATGGTTGGTTCAAGTACCTGGATACTTTTTGATTCAGGTGCCGCTGCCAGTTGCTGCCCTCGGGATTTTGCACCGGACTGGCCACTTTTACCATTGTCAGGCAAACCACCACCTTTGAAGTCGATTTCTGGTCAACCTTTGAATGTTTATGGAAGAAAACTTGTTGAGTTTGAACTTGATGGTATTTCACTCTGGTTGCACTTTTACGTTTGTGATGTTCCTTACAGTGTTCTGTCTGTTTCTCGACTTTTGTTGCAAGGCTACAAGGTTGAACTAGGTAGAGACTTTTCCACGATGACATCACCGGTTGGACAGTGCATGAACATTCATCGACATGGATCACTTTTGTTCATTTGCCCAACCATGAAGGACTTTGATCCCAATCAGTTTGGACAAGTTTGTGAGTACTTTCACTCACACTTTGCTCCAGGTGGTAAAGATGACATCAGGATTGCACCACTTCCTGGGAACTTTAAGAAACCAATACTTTACCACACTGATAAATGGGAGCTCAAGGAGAACACTTTGATCAGGCATCACAAACGACCAAGGAAGACCTACTTTTCACCAACTGGTACGAGTGATAGACCTGTTGAACTCTCTGACTTGGCTGACAAGAGGGAGACTTTCTTTGAGTACGATGATGGTACCAGAGAACACTTTGTTGACAACTGGCGTAC
>VSDK01015396.1:228668-340095 GCA_009767595.1 Symbiodinium kawagutii
CTTCTAGGAAAACAAAACATGTTTCACTTCGATACTTGTACATGCAGGAACTTGTTTCATCTGGTTTGGTTTGTTTAAAGAAGGTCCTAGGTACTTTGAACCCTGCTGACGTTTTTACCAAGGATGTATCCAAAGATGTACTTTTTAGGCATTTGCCCACTTTAGGACTGTTCTAACTTCGTTTTTGGCCAAGTCGGTGATAACCCTTAACTTTAAGAGTTTTAAGGTGACTTCACTTTTGTCAAAACGACTAGTGTTGGTGAACCCTTGGTCACTTTTGCCACGGTAGTCACTTTCCGTTGAGAAGTTGGTGACTTGACTTTGTCGGCATGGACTTCAGAGAAGTGCTCATGCATACTTTGCTCAAATTCGTGCCGTTCGCACTTTGTCGCACTTTTGTCGCTTGGATTCACTGCACTTTTTCTACACACCGGAACCACGAATGTGGTAATCTGATGAACTTTGACTTCGTGAATCTAACTTTGACACCGGATTGAGCACAATTTTTTTTGTGCCTGGTATACTTTTGATCATTGTCCTTGACTTTGACTTGGTGATGGTTGGCTTGTTCTTTCGACTTGTTCAACTTTATCACCTTTGTCGGCGTGCTGCCGGACTTCATGCTGATCCAAATGTCATTGCGACTTTGATCCCTCAGACCGACGAGGGTCGGCGAGAACTTTGGCGTCAGGTGACTCAGCCAACTTTGGATCGCTACTTTGCAGTGATCTACGGGAGCGACGAGGAACTTTTGAGCTACGCAGAAAAGCACAAGCTCACTTTATTCAATCTCGCCCCTGATCGAAGGATTGCAGAACTTCGCTACCTCATTGCTTTGATCACAAAGAACGAACTTTGGGATCTGCGTGAATACTACTTTGGGGTGGCTCCAGAGGGCAATCAACTTCTTGCTGAGTGCGTGGAGGCGCACTTTAGCTGGCTGACATCAGGCGAGGGAGACTTTGTGACAGGTAGAATCCCAGAGTTACCACCAAGGTCGAAACTTTGAGGTGTGATCAGTTTTTTCTTTCAGTCGTCAATGAACGACTATGGAGAAGAGTACTTTGGCGGTACAGCTGACAATCCACTTTACAATCGCTGGCTGAGGTCTCAGGACTTTATCCAGTATGTTTTGGATGGCCGCCAGGCTACACCTCGACTTTTGCCTGGTGTGACGTCAGAGTCACTTTTTCTGGGACTTGAATCCCAACTTTTACATCCGCCGGAAACTTTGGCGTACCGGTCGGTGAAGGTGCTTCGTCACCAGTTGGCAACTTTGCCACCTACTTTTTGTAGAACTACTTTTTGGATCTCACTTCCAGAGGGTTTGGCAACCCAACTTTTGAGGACTGGAAGACTTTCACATGGAGATCTTCACTTTTGTTTGCGTTACTTGCAACTTTGTTTGTGCCCACGGTCAGCGGTCTTACTTTGCACTTACTCGTACAGTATGCTGCATAACCGCACCGGCACTTTTGTTGACTCAGGCCATCAGCGGATAACACTTTTGGCGGTCAACTTTGAGTTGAGTTTACTTTCCTCCATGGTGGAGAACAACTCTCTCCATATATGGAATCGCCAGTTTTTGGACCACTTTATGGCAATAGGGTCCACACCTTTGACTCCGGTCACTTTGCCGCTCTCAGCACTTTCAGTTTGTGGAATAGCACAACTTGCGTGCTCTCACAACTTTTTGGCCCACCATTTGAACTTGTATCTGAACGCGAACTTTAATGAGCATCAGCGTCTTCCTCAGCAGATGCCACTTTTGACTCGCGTTGGCCACTTGATCGTGCGTAGAGATTTACTTTTGGAAATTTCCAACTATGATGGTTGGATTCCAAGGGACTTGATGAGACCTTTTCTCAGAGCCCGACTTTGATGTCATAAATGGACTTTGCTTGGTTTTGTGTTGCTGTTTTGCTTCCACAACTTTATGACATCACTTTGCATTGCAACTTTTCAGTTTTGAATTCGTTTGGAACTTTGAATTTGTTTGAGTGAATTTGTTTGATACTTTGCATTCATGTCACTTGCATACTTTGCAATCTTTGCAGTGACACAGTTGAGACTTTTGCAACTTTTGTGCACATGATACTTGAGACTTTGCACTTTCATGCATTCTCATGGTACAGACTCATGTGACACTTTCAAGACTTTAGTGGATCACAATCCTTGGAACTTTGAACTTTCCATGGGACAGACTTGTGAACACTTTCACACTTTTCTTTTAAGGCTGATAACTTTGAAATAAGTTAGCGCCAAGCACCACGACTTTTGCAAGAGACTTTTGAATTCAGCTCGAAATCGAAAAGAACTTTGAGTCAGAGCTATACTTTCCCGAAATGGTTGTGCTAGTAGTTTAACTTTAATTAGTTTGGTGTGGATAGAAAAGTTCCACTTTAAACTGGGAACTTTCCATCCAAGGGGGCGTGCGAAATATACAGCACTTTTGCCCACTTTGCGCACTCCGTGTATACTTTGACTTCTGGCCAAATACTTTGGCTCAAGGATGGGCTCAAGGCTCAAGATGCTTGTGTGAAAAGAGTCCTGAGTACTTTACTTCGGTGTACTTGGAGACTTGTGTTGGTGCTACTTTAGAGTAGTTGAAACTTCGCATTGACCCATCGCCGTACTAGTAATGGCTTTTGTTGCAGTTTTTCGGTCGTCCATCTCGGGAGTTCTCAAATGCGGGTCGTGCAGAGCTGGACCTAGCGATTTGTTTGGCGCTCTTAAGGGTTGCTGCTAATGAGCAATCATCGCGAAGCAATGAGTTATAAGGGTTGATAATGATTGCAACTAGCTTTAATGGTTGACAATGGATGCAATTAGTTACAAGGGTTGATAACGGATGTAATTAGTTATAATGGTTGATGGTGGTTGACAATTGTAATGAGTTACTATTATTATCAATATTAGTTGTAATGGTTGATAATGAGTAGTAATTAATGCTTAATAGTGCTTGATGATGGATCATTAGCGGTTAATAATAGTTAATAACTTATGTAATGACAGTACAGTGGTTCTACATGTCATTAGCCGTTCTTAGCCATTATTGACCGCTATATATTCACTATGATTAGTCATCATTCTCCATTGCCAAGCCCATCATAAACCCTAGGCCCATTGCCCTTGCCGCATGAAACTCGCGCCATGAGGTTGGACTTCGGTTCGGCAGGACCTTCACCAGTCGTGGGTTGGTTGGTTGCGTGGTTGCTGGGTTGTCACTGGGTTTTGCTATCAGCTTACATCAACTGAAAGCGATACCGACAGATTGCACTAACAGGTTCCAGCAGCTTCCACAAGCGGTTAAATTGGCTTTTTCTTCAATCATCCGTTAAGAGGACAGTAGGGTAACCAAGGGATTGGTTAAATCGCAACTTGGATGGCCTCACACGGTGGTTTTGGTAGGGAACCGCCAGTTATCATCCTTTCTATTGATCATTTCCAGCAATAAACCAAGTATAACTTTGGGCTTCCCCTATTGTAAGAAACCACCCTATGGCTTAGATACATAATGAAACCAATTCTCCAAACTCAATTGGATGCTGGTAACGGCGTCACCGATCACCAAAAGGCTCACATAACTTTCTTCGTTGAAGTTGCACGACTGATGTTACTGTCAAACTGCCGAATCGCCTCATTTTTGGGGTTTAAGACTGATGTTACTGTCAAACTGATGTTACTGTCAAAATGGTTGGTTTATTGTCTTGGCTATTTTTTGCACTTCGAATTTGAAAACACCGTCTCTAGCAGTCAAAGCTCAATTGGGGTGGTTGTTTCTGGACGACTGTGATTTAACACCCAAAGAATCAATGATCTCTCAAATGCCATGCCAGAACATATTCAGTATCAGCCTAAGTATCAGCCTACGTATCAAGGCAAACAATTAGTTGCGTTTATTTGAGTACGTCACAGTGTGTTGTTATTTACCCAAAGAACCGAATAAGTTTACTGATAGTCAAATATGATTTATTTTGTTTTTCTTTGCGGTTACTACTTGTTTAATTACTGATTATCAACCCTGCTCTTATCAATTCTGTTCTTCGCTACCTTGGACCACGTTTTCTTGTTGATCATATCGGATGCTGATTCTCAATATGAGTTATATCACATGGCTAGGTAGCTCCTAATGGTTGACGGGGGTTAATTCTGGATAACGCTAGACCTACTGTTCCTAACCATCATTAAGTATCAACCATCATTAACCATCATCAACCATTATCCAACCATCGTCAATCATCACACACCCATCAACCATTCTCCAACCATCAAGCAGCTCACCATAATTGACCATTAGCAGCACAAACCATTTGGTGGTTTCTCAAGTCATAGGGGTACCACCCGTTCTCATCCTGATTGTTAGCCATTTATAGTAATAAACCAACCATTTTTGTTGGGGCTCCCTATGGCTTGAGAAACCACCATATGGTTGGTATGTCCCCTATCATTGTTGGTAATTTTCCCCTATGGTCAACCATTAACCAACCATATCCAACCATATGGCTGTGGGTCAAAACCCCGTACCCCTGGTTCCCCATCACTAACCATTGGTTTCCTTGTGATTGTTGGTTATTAACCACCATTATTGGTTGGTTAATATTGACCCATAGCCATATGTGGAACTGGGCGGAACTCACGACGAACCCGAGCCCGGGGAACTCCTGCGGAGCTCAAATCCCACGTGACGCGCGGCTCGAGGAGCTCCTCCGATTCCTGGAGAATTCCGCGGATTTCTTTCGCCAGCTCTCCGTTCGAAGGCGGTGGTTCGATGCGGCCGTTTTGGGGTTCGCGCCGTGGTTGGCGCGGGGCCTCCAAGAACCTGTGCTTGATGATGTTTAATGGTTGGGAATGTTGATGGTTAATATGCCACTCTGGGATACTGTGGGTCTTATTAACCACACTTATGATGGTTATGACTGGTGAATGAGCCACTATGAGTGTGATCATGGTTGCTAACAACCATCAAGTGGTGGTATTGAAATGCCCTTTTGACAATAGCCCAGTATCTTTATTGGTCAATGACGCTCATAGCGTAATGATCCTTGTTTGCCATCACTAGTATACTCAATATATCATAGTAGTCAATTAAGCGTGATGATCATAGCTAATATACCTGAATAGTTGATAATGATGACGGTTACAGATAATGATGATGGTTGATGAACATTGATGTTGACCATGAGATCAGGATAATGATAGCTATTAGCCATGAATAGAAAATGCTTAATAACCACGAATAATGATGGTATACCACTATACCATTCATACAAGCTGATCAGCTCTGGTACTGATTCATGGTGGTGGTTAACGATGATTGACAGCTGGTTGTTGATGGTCTGGGAGTGGCAGGGTTGCTGATAAATAGGTATGTGATAGTGGGTGATATTCCTGAAATTGTATTGTCTCCACCAGCTTATGCGCAGGTTGTTGGTATGGTTTGCGGGGGGAAACGCATTGGTAGAGGCAAGTGGAGGGGTCCAAAAGCTCATGCCGGGGCTGATGAACCAACCCCGTAAGGTTGCTCCCCAGAAATATAGGCTTGCTATGAAGTGAATTCCGCATCATCAGCCATTGACAAGGGCTTTTTAAGCTGGAAATTAGTAGTGCACATTCTGTATCTAGTGATGAAGCTGTCAAATTTGCAGTAGGTACATTATGCGTGGACAATCTCTGATCGATTCTTGAGAGATGAGATAGTATCGAATGAGTGTGTTTATGTGGTTTGCAAGTATGCCAGTGGGAGTCTACGTGACCAGGAGCCTTTGCAGGAGGTTCCTTCTTGGTTATCCGAGAGGGACACAGGGTTGGGGTAAACCACGACTGAACAACCAGCATAGGTACGGTACAGTTCCCTGACTTATCGACATCACTAGTTTTCATGATGGCGATTACTGGTGGATTGTCGTAATTGGCTGTGGGTCAAAAGCCCGTACCCCTGGTTCCCTATCATTAACCATTGTTTTCCCTATAGTTTGTTGGTTCTTAACCACCATTATTGGTTGATTAATATTGACCCATAGCCATGGTGAATCACAGCATCCAACCCATGGACTCCCACCTGCCATGCCAGCCGGCAGCCAGGCACTTCAAGTGGCTGCTGTCCTGGTTTTCCCGCACGGCACACACCAACGTGTGGCGCAGTGGCTGTCCTTTAGGACATCCTGGGCCGAGCTGCGGCCTGGCTATCCTGGAAACCAACCGCTGGAACCTACTGAGAGAGGGCATCCCTCCTGTGCCAAGCATTTCCAAGGATCAGCGATTTACACCAGTACGGATGGAACATATGGCTATGGGTACAGGGGTTTGACCCACAGCCATATTGAACTATCAGTACCAAGGATCTACTATTTCCAATGTTCGACCTACTAATCAGTAACCATTTAGTCGATAATCATCATTAATGAAACAACAATATTTGCACCTTTCACCACAATCCACCAGTAGGTTTTTGCTCACATCAACAGTGCAGCTCATTGGGTATCTTTGCGGTACGAATGAACAGCTTGTTTCTTCCAAGATTGAACCATAAACAACAATTGCCCTGCTTTTTTACCTATATATACACAACTAAGCACCATTGACCATCACGAGTTTCAGTTCACCATCACTAATCACCAAAAGCCATCATTCCTTAGCCACCACTGACCACCATTAAGCATCAACTGATCACTGATTTACTATCAAAAAATCGTATCACTGGCCATGATTAACCATCACTAACCATCATTAGCCACCACTGACCACCACTAAGCATCAATGGATCATTCTTTCAAACACACGTATCACTGACCTCCCCCAAATGACCAGTCTTTGGTCGAGCTCTTGGGATGCTTTTCCATGGCTTGTGAATGGTTGGGGTTTTTGACCCTTTCACTACGGGTCCCAACTGTATTTTTATTACCAACAGTCAACCGGACTCAGTAAGGGTCCCAATTGGTAACACTATAGTATCATTAATGGTTATAACTACCCAACAGTCAACTACTACATCAACGGGGAGTTAAAAGTGACCAGGGAGTTGACTAAGTGAATAGTTGTTCCTTTCAACTATATCAATGGTTGGTCCATATCAACTGACCAGGGAGTTTCGACTCGGAGGAGTGCTGACTTTGCGACTCTTCACCGTGTTGATCTCCAATGATGCGGACCGGTGCATCCAGATGCGCGACGCGCGGATGGGGCAGCTTGGCGCAAGGGGCGCAAGGTTGGCGAGCTGCCACGGGCCAGGGTTCCAATGCTTACCATGATCAAGCATATTAAATGACTGTTAACCATTGAACAGCCATTGTTTGCACATGAATTATGATGACCACCCCTCTCACTATCATTACTATTCAAACATGGAATAATGATAGTGGTTGGTTGCTCAGAATTGACCAATCATTCCTAACCAACTTCTCAACCATTCTTGATCAGCTTCTCACCAGCTCATTCACCATTTTTCATCCTGAACCATCAACCCATCCCTTCGGTTCCAAACTTAGTAACCATTACTATCAAACTAAGAACCATCAATCATTATTAGCTTAGTAATGGCTTGTATTACTACAACGGCTACTATTATTGTCATTATTACTATAGTGATAGTGATGATGAAATCATAGTAACGGCTATTTTTCTTAATTTGTTTTCACCATCAAAGATCAGCTAACCATTAAGCCACCACTTATTAGCTTTCATTCACCGGCTGATGATTATGCAATTTCACCCATTGGCCATTGAGAAACTGTTCATTAACCAGTAGCTATCATTAATCAACAGAGATGAACCACCATTAGCCATTTATCAGCCTTGAGCCATTTACCATCCATAAACCACCATTAGCCACATTAGTTTCCACTAATTGGCTATCATGAGCCAGCTGACTACCAAACAAAAACATCGACCATTGGTCACTCATCGATTTTTATTGGCCAGCAGAGATAAACCATCCGTGACACTCTGGTAAACTAACCTGGTTGCGTGGAACATCCAGCATTTCTGATGGTTTAACTGAAAAAGATTTTGGACTTCCAGGTTAGGGACTGCCAGGGACTGAACCTGACAGTAGGAAATAGTATTATTCGTATCATTACTCAATCAACTAATAACAGCTAATGATACAGTAATTACTATTAGCTGTAGGAAATAGTATTATAATAGTATAACCTGACTGTTTGTCAACTGTATCATTATCATTATTAGCTATTATGAGCCAAGCAGCCATCATTTGATCATCATTATAAAAACATATCACTAGTTATTATCATCAATTATGAACGATTTTAGTAGCGAGGATTATGTGTTAACTATCATTCTTGGCTGCTCGTATCAACTATTCAGCTCGAGTCACCGGCAGTGAACCCTGTCAACTATCATCTTGGTGCTAATTATCAACAATCTGCTGACTCACCAGATGATAGTTGATAGCTAATTATGAACTATCAATCATTCATAGTCTAACTCTGATTCTGAGTTCACCAGCTCAGCCTTGCTGGAGCACTGGTCGTGCTCCTCAGCTGCTGAGGTTAGAGTTGCTGCAGCTGCCTTTGGGTCTCGTGGCGTCGTCGGGCTGGCCATGCTTTCGAATCCTGGCACACTTGGCGGAGGCGCGGCGGGCGCCGGAACCGAGCGTCCAGTGATGCACCAAGATCTGTTGTTGGGATATGGGGGCAGCAATTCTGCTAGGACAACTGTGGTTAGGGGCTACCCTGGTAGAGAGAACCTGAGCAAGCTGGCAGGTGTAATCCTAGTAATGGGTATAACTTGATATAATTTGTAGTTTATGGCTGTAAGATTGCATGGTTAACTAATGGTCAATCTGGCGATGGGTCAATTTTAAACAACCAACGGGTAGGTGAAAACCCCAGCAAAGACTGGTGCAGGGTCATAAATATGAGATATGAACAGCGAAGGGTACGGGGTATTTGGTCATGGGCTGGTCGGTGATGGCGATGGTTTATCTCATGGTTGATGATCTACTTGAATGGTTGATGCTGCTTGTTGCTTGTCGTTAATGATTGATAGATAGTAGCTACTAATTGCCATTGTGTTTTAAGCCAACTAATGAGGTCTCGATTATGGCGGATGATGGTTGATCGCGATTGACGATGATTAAGATGGATCATGGTGGATCAGATCAGAACTGTCAATGGTGGTTACTCAGCAACAATACTATATTTAGTGATGCTTTATCATGGTACACGGTGGCTGGTTATTAGGAACAAAGTAGTAAATCAATGCTAAAGGTCGTCAATGAACAGCAATAGACAACACTAACAGGGGGGTATACCTGACGTATTGCCTTCACTGGCCATGTCCCAAGTCACGAACCATTTGGCTTTGCTCATCAGTGCTAGGGAAATAGCAGTGATTGGAGAATTGTTGCCAGGGTTGGTCTCCTGAAGATCGTGACATATACATCGTCCCTGTTGGAAGCGGGTCATAAAGATCACCGCAGAATCCTGAATAGTTGTAGAAGGTTATGATCCCAGGATTTATCATTGTTTCATTTTGCTTGGATTCATACCACATGCTTTTGACCCAGCTGCAGCTTTACGGGTATTTCTCAGAATAGGAGACCCCTAAAGTCCAAAAGTGATGGTTGGTTTATTACTAAAATGAGTAAAATAAAGGATGACAACTGGAGCTAACCCTATTTTGAGAAACCACCATATCTATGCAGGCCACATGATGTCTGTGTAGGAATAGCTGGACATGAACGGCATTCAACTGCTTGCCACCTTAGGTGGTCGCTTGGTATGCTGAGTCTCACGGTTTTATTCCGATTAACTAACATTAGTATCGTCATGCTCATCATGATGTTCTTGGTGATTCGGACTTGATCATCTATGGCCGTTCATCTACTGTTTTCATCATTCATATCAGCAAGTCATGATTCGGCATCAACCATTTATCATCCTTTTGTGTACATCATTCAACCTCCAACATCTAACCTCCAGCATCATTATCACCACCACCACCACCACCACCACCACCATCATCATCATCATCATCATCATCATCATCATCACCAACGTCATCAACGTCATCATCATCATCATCACCAACATCATCAACGTCATTATCATCATCATCATCATCATCATCATCATCATCATCATCATCATCATCATCATCATCATCATCATCAACGTCATCATCATCATCATCATCATCATCATCATCATCATCATCATCATCGTCATCATCATCATCATCACCAACATCATCAACGTCATCATCATCATCATCATCATCATCATCATCATCATCATCATGCCGCCGCCCATCGACATCGTCATCCATGAAAGTCCCTAGGCCCCCAGCCCCACCAGCCCAGCATAGCCCAGCATTTCGGCCGATGTCTTGAGCGCAACGACACATCCACGTCAGGAGTCACGTCGCATCAGCTTTCCCTTAGACAACGCGTGCGATGATCTCGACAGTCCATCAGCTAGGACGCCACCCCATGCAGCTGGGCCGTTCTTGAGCCAACGACTCGAACTTTGGTAGTAAAGAGTTACAGAACTAGATAGGCTTACTATCTTAAGGTTGAATACTAAAGATCAAGGTTGAGTTGATTAACAACTATAGTATACTATCAAGGTTGAAGTTTTACTGGTGAACAACTATGACTAGGTTGTAAAGAGATAGAATTGATGAAGTGCAATTGCTCTGCACCAGCCGCATGCCCACGTCAACTTATGCATGACTACAGGCGATTACCTCTATAAGTTGTCCGTGCATGAAAGAATACTGTTTTTGCGAGGGGCGGGGCCGGGCAGTGTTTAGACACATCATTCACAGGAATTTGTCCAAAATCAGGGATAATAGCTTTCCGAGTTCTTAACCATAAATATGGTTTATCAATGTGAGATGTCGATGGTCAATGATGGTCATCGAGTCATCGATTAACGTTCATATCACTATTGATGGTTCATTGTTTATGTCAACAATAGATATTAAACTGTATTGTTTTTGGTTTATTATATATAAATAATAGGTCAGCATTACAAACAAACTGATGGTTCACTATTCATGTCAACTGATGGTTTATTGTTTTATACCGTGAATAATGCTAGTGGATTGTTGTCAATACATGTTGGCATACAGGCTACAGGTCAGGGCCCCTGTATCCCTGGCTGTTCACATCTCACAAGCGACCAAACTAGTCCGCTTGTTGGGATGCTAACCTACCCGTTTCTAAGGGTATATAGTTGGGTACGATCCATATCAATTTAATGAAACCACTATGGGTTAAACCAACGATATACCAACAATAATTTTCTTATTAACCAACAGATTGCGCACATCACTTTGATTCAACCACGCTTTGTAGTTGCAGTTATGGTTGAATGAGCCATTCTAATGGGAACTGTAATTCCGCTCAGCAGGATCCAGCATCTCGGCTGGCATGGATGGTCAATGGTTGATTCTTGATGGTCAATATTTATGAATGGCATTGAATCGCTTTTAACCATTATTTGCCATCATTAGGCATCGCCAAAGATGAAAGATTAACCGTTATTTGCCATCATTAAGGATGGTCAATAGCTATCAATCATTAGCGCTATGAAGCATCCTCAATCATCAATCATTGTGCTACTCGTATTCATTAGCTCTTTTCAACCCTGACGAATTGTCAGCCTTTCCAAATCATCAACCAATTGTTTTGAATAACTATCATTCATCAATAAATGACTATGTTTAAACCATTAACACTATTAATAGCATAATCTGGACTCAATCATAAATTCAATCATCAATCATCAATAATTCAACCATTAGCTCTTTTCAACCATCAAGAATTGTCAGCCTTTCTAAATCATCAACCATGAATGAACCAAGTAATGCCACTAGTGGGGACGCTGCCGGGAGGACTTTCCGGGAACGTTTTCTTCGACCTGCCTTGCAACAGCAGCGCGCTGTCACTGGGATCCCGTGGGTCGTGGTGGTTGCTGGTGGGGCGTTGCTGGTGCTTCGTTGGATGTTTTGGGGGATGGTTTAGTACTGAAAATCGGATGATGTGTTATGTTTGTTGGATATTTTGCTGGATATTTTTGTTGGATGTTTTGGGTGGTTTAAAATTCTGGGTTATGAAAAGAATGTATGGATGGTTTGCCATTACTAATCATTGTAATCATTGTACAAAAACTTATTGATTTGAACATTAGCCAATCATTTTGAACATTTATTTACCATTTACTACTCAACTGGCATTGACCAGGTTGAAACTAACCCCGCAACCATCCTTGGACGTTGACCACTGAGGTCCCTTTCGAGGAGGCCTTGAAGTATACACAGGAGCGTGGAGGCCTAGGCCAGTGCTAAGCTGGTGAAGCAGCTGGCACGGGTCATGGTTGACGGGTGGGTAGCCAAGTGGTGACTGGATGTCACTGGCAGCAGTTGGCTATGGGTCAATATTTACCAACCAACTAATGGGGGATGATAACCAACAATAAAAGTGGGAAAACGATGGTTAATGATAGGAGAACCAGGGGTACAGGGTTTTGACCCACAGCCAGTTGTGAGGACTGGTGAACTTATGCGTATTTGATGGGTGAGTGCGTAGCCGAATGGTGACAATGGGCAACAGTTGTTAAGATTGGTTGCCCCAGAGCGGTCATTTGCCCCCAAGATTGGTTAAAAAGTGAATACTGGCTGAGTCTCAGCGTAATGAGAGGTAAGTCTTTATCTCTTAAACTTGCTTTGGTTTCTAGCAAGCCACCGGGTTGTGCTAACAGAGGGTGCCCATGATGATTCTTGGTCAATAAACAGAAGGGTTCACATTCGCCTTTGACGTGGAGAAGAATAGTTCTTTAGTTGATGGTTGATGCTATATAAATGGCTATTGACTGCTTGATTGTTTCCCAGAGTGGTTCAATGCAACAGAGGTCAATCACCAAGAACAACCACCAATAAGCAGCAACATTATCTCAGTGCCCGTAAATCGCGAAGTGCAGTCTACCTGCTAAGCTTTTCCATGACTGAGCGTTAGTGTGGGTAACAGTCTTTATGGACATACGCATATTTCTGTGAATCATCAATGAACCATGGTTGCAGGGATTAAGGACTCTTATCATTCATAACAGTTAACCAGCTGTTAGCCATCACCTTATCATCAATGAACCATAACGAAACCATGGTTAACTGATGATTATAACTTGTAACCAATCTTACAACCAATGTATACATGGTATAAGTTATAATCATCAATAGCTAGTAGCCAATCAAACCAATTAGCCACAACCTAACCATATTTGATCCACACCTTCTAGGGACTCTTCCCATGGTGAGGCCCTCCGCCCTGGGTGCGCTTGGCGGATCTGAGGCCACCTCCCAGTTGCGCCATCGGCATCGCCTCCACCCACTTCGCCCTGGCGGCTCTCGAGGCGTGGAAACCGCGGTGCCAGCCACGGCCGTGTCGCCAGTGGTCCCAGCCACAACTGGGCAGGCCAGGAGCCCCCAGGAGCCTGAGCAAATGGTGGTAAGCTGGTCATGATGATTTTCTATGATTTTCTATGATTTGATCTGATTTTCATGGTTGTTGATGGCTTGATGGTTGTTTCATGGTTGTTGATGGACGATGATGGTTGATGAACATTGCTTCATGGTCGAATTTCAAGGTTGTTGATGGGTGGTGATGGTTGATATTGATGATGGTTGATATTCGATTGATATGGATGGTGCAACTTGGTGATTTGCAACAATGATCATGATATCGCTTAATGATGGTAAGGATTCATAATCGCTACATAGCCACCATGGTCAGTTCCCCTCATAAATATTTCCTAGGTTTAACGATGGTAAATCATGATTGATAGTGCTCAAGAACGGGCATCCCCTGACAGTCGTAAATAGAAAGCAATCACCCAGCAGTCGTGTCGTAGCACCGTAACAACTGCGACTAATTTTTAGTTCATCATCAGTCCATACCGCATACGACGTGATAGAAACGTGATCGTCAGCTGAACCCTGCTTGAAGTGGAGCCATGGCCGCTGGATGATCAGTGGGAACCCACCTGGAAGAAATCCCAAACAAGGCCCGATATGGGATGCTTCCAAGCTTTAAAAACATTAGTTGTGGAACTGGTTCTCCTTTTTGAGCACCACTAGTTTTATATTTAAGATTGAAACAACCTCCGCAAAAAAATAGAAACCTCCACAACGCAACCCTTGTGACAACACCTCCAGATTGACATGGTAAAAGTGTGGCAAATCGTACAATGCGCCACGGCCGCTTGGAGATTTTGCACCACCATTGATGCGGGAATGGATCTTATGGGAATGGGCCGGAATCCAAAATTTCAGAAACTTACTGGCAAACATCGCACTGAACACCATCATGCTGATGTTTTGGATTTTGACCAAGCATTGACTGCGCATAGCTTTGACCCACCATGAGACCGTGAGACAGTAGTTTCGGAAGTACCGCCGCCTTGCTTTCACAGCGAACAAAGAGACGCACTTCAGCTGAAAGTCAGAAAAACAAATCCCGTAGTGCAGTTGCAGTTTGGTCACGTGAGAGTTTTGTAGCCTAAATGATCATCGTTATGAATGGTTGATGGTTGGTACATGTACCAGAAAAATTGTGTGTGTCAACCACAGGGCAAAACAACAGACGATCATGGCACTTAACTTGAACATTGTTGATTATGAATCAGATTGAATCGTCAATACTGTGAACAACCCACTTGGTCATTAAACCATGGTGCTTAAACACTGGTCAATTTTGGTTGATCATAGATGGTTCTCGCCACCTCACACTGCAATGCAACGTGCCTAAAGGAGGACTTGCGCTATAAAATCAAACGATTGGTTGGTTGAAATGGCGGTTAACCATCGTTGGCAATGGTTGACAATGCTTGCTTAACAAGGATTAACAATGGTGAACAACAACCATTTTTTCCTGGCCATGCTTCACATGCAATAGTAAGCAAGGGGTTCTTGATTTATAACTTGAATCTGGAAAAAGCTCAGAGAACCAATCACTGGAGTCAGGTGCAGAGCCTTCCGAATTGGTGCTATTTGGTTGCATGATGAGTCTACATCCGTCCTTTGGTGCACCAATCAAACCGAGATCGACCCATGGACCCTGCCAAAAGTTCGAGCGCAAACACAGCAGGAGAGCATGGAAATTCACGCAACTTTGCCAAGTGGGTGGTGTGCAACCGTCTCAGTGTCGCAATCTGAAACCGTTGGGGACCTGAAAAAGGCGGTGCAACAGTCTCTGGGTCGAAACTTCCTGAGGCTTGCCGCACCTGATGGACGACTCTTGGACGACCCAATGGAATCTCTTGAGGTTACTGGGCTCCAAAATGGAGATGCCATTGCTGTGGTTGCCCAGCAGCCAAAGCTAGCTGCAACCCGTAAAGCCTTCGCAATGTGGTGTGGAGGATCTTTGGGGGTTGTCACCTGGGGCAATCCAAATCGTGGCGGTGATAGCTCCAGAGTCCAAGCTCAGTTGAAGAATGTTCAGCAGATTCATGCGACAGACTTTGCTTTTGCTGCAATCTTGGCAGACAGTAGTGTCGTGACCTGGGGCAGCCCATTTGATGGTGGTGACAGCTCTGGAGTGCGGGATCAGTTGAGGAATGTGCAGCAGATTTGTGCCACGGGGAATGCTTTTGCTGCAATTTTGGCTGACAGAAGTGTTGTGACGTGGGGCAATCCAGTCTACGGTGGCGACAGCTCTGGAGTACAGGATCAAATGAGGAATGTCTGTACAATTTCTGCCACAGACTTTGCTTTTGCCGCAATCTTGGTTGACGGAAGTGTTCTGACATGGGGTCATCCAGATTACGGTGGTGACAGCTCTGGAGTCATGAATCGGTTGAAGAATGTTCAGCAGATTCATTCAACATTGAGTGCTTTTGCTGCTATTTTGGTTGACGGAAGTGTTGTGACATGGGGCCATCCAGAGCAGGGAGGTGACAGCTCTGGAGTCCAGGACGATTTGCAGAACGTGTGGCAGATTCGTGCCACGTATTCTGCTTTCGCTGCAACCTTGGCTGATGGAGGTGTTGTGACATGGGGTGCTCCCTACGATGGTGGTGACAGCTCTCAAGTACAGGACAATTTAAAGAACATTCAGCAGATTGAAGGCGCAGGGTGTGCTTTTGCTGCAATCTTGACTGATGGACGTGTTGTGACCTGGGGTGATCCAAACCGGGGCGGTGACAGCTCCCCAGTTCAGGAACAGTTGAGGAATGTTCGGCAGATACATGCCACAGGGTCTGCCTTTGCTGCAATCTTGGCAGACAGTAGTGTCGTGACCTGGGGGAGCCCATTTGATGGTGGTGACAGCTCTGGAGTTCGGGATCAGTTGAGGAATGTGCAGCAGATTCATGCCACAGGATCCGCTTTTGCCGCAGTCTTGGATAACGGAAGTGTTGTGACCTGGGGTCATCCGGATTACGGTGGTGACAGCTCTGGAGTCAAGGACGAGTTTCTGTGCCTTTAGGCTGCAACTTGTGAGCACAAAAAGGGGAGCCGATATCCAGTGCTTGACCTATTGATATGATCGCGGGTCAATACGCTGTACCATTTTGGGCTGTGGTTACAACTGTTTGTTTCTGGTTTGTGAGCCATATCTGTATCAACAGGGTCAAGGTGTGGCAAACCGTACAATGCACCAGCGCTCCTGTGGCAGCCACGCTTGTCATGGCCATGTTTCTAGGTGAAGGTCGAGATCCCCAATATCAACCAGTCGACCAAAAACACCATCCTTCCGATGTTGCGGATGTTGACCACGCATAGCTTTGACCCATTCCCCTGCAACAGCAGAGGCTCATGCACCACCTTCTACAGTGACCCGGGAGATGCATACAGAGCTGAAACTCACAACTGTGGCTTGCTTTGACTGAGAACTGATAGTCAGTATGAAAGGTGAATGGTTGATAGTTCATGGGCTCAATCATAGGGGTCAACAAGGGTTGAGAACGGATTGTGAGGCTGAACATTGTTGATGACTTGACGGATCGGACCACTCAATTGTCAATATTGACTAATTCATGACGGCTTTTTGGAAACGGTACACCTGCAACTGTCCTTTGGGAAAATGGTTATCCATTGTGGTACACCGCACACATCCAAGTCCAGGACGTTCTAAACAGGGGCAGCCCAAGCATTTGGGCTGCCGGTATGTCGCACACGGCAGGCTCCATCGGGCGCGCGCGAGTCCGTGCTCGAACGAGGTGGAGATTCAAGGGTTGGAGTTGCAGGGTGCATCCACAGGGGGGAGATGTCCGGCTGAAGTTCTTGGATTATGATCACAAGAGGCGATCAAGCACCCATCTTAAAGATCATAAACACCATCTGGAAAAAATATGACGAGAATCCGGACAGCTAGAATCAACTGTCTTTTCGTCAAGATCATTGTATGCCTCATGGGGTGCTGTGAGCTGTGATGCCGTTTTTTTTGGAGCTTGTGCAGAACAATAGCGTCGGTTCTGGCCGTCAATGCATTATGATTGACGGCGTAGATATCATACAATCATGGGTTGTCACTAATCTATCACTCGCGAACTAGCTCAGCTCCATTTCTGCTGCTTCCAATACTACCACTTCCCATTTGAACTGCCTGTTGGTAAGGAGCTAAGTAGCCAGGGGTATCAACCTATTCCTTGAAAGAGCGAGCTAAGGAGCCACTTGGAGTGTTCTAAGCAAATGGTGGCTCACGAATATAACAGCTAATATCGATGTATGACTGGCTGGTGGTTTGATTGACATTTTGATTATTTTCCCAGCTGTAGTTATTAACAATTGGTTGGTTGAGGAGCAAATTTTTATGGGGGTTGACACCACCAACCAGATGATGTATGCAACATATGTTCCAGCAGTTTGTTTTCCAGCAGTTCTAAGCAAATGGTGGTTCTGAAACTGCTGAAAGCAAACTCCCCAAGCGATGCATCATGACATGATTACCGGCACCCTGGAAGTTAAAGCACCCATTTCAGTATCAAAAACAGCTGAATAGATAGATAGATAGATAGATAGATAGATAGATAGATAGATAGATAGATAGATAGATAGATAGATAGTTAGATAGATACATAGATAGATAGAGAGAGAGACAGATAGATAGATAGATAGATAGATAGATAGATAGATAGATAGATAGAGAGATAGGTAGGTAGGTAGGTAGATAGATAGATAACAGTTAAACCTCATGTTTTTCTTGATAAACCATCTATACATTGTGGATATTCCAAGCAAACAGCTCAGTTTACCAGAGAGTATACCATCATCTACTTTGATCCTGTCGAAAATACCCCGGAGGGTGAACTGTGGGGGCGTGTGCCAACCGGCCGTTTTTCAGCGGATTTCCCACATCATTCAGAAGCCGAAAATGCGTCATAAGCTGATGATTGAAGTGATTTCAATGGCAATGTCAAGCAGTTTTTCATCCACTTGTGTCAATCCAAGCAACAGCTAGCCTCAACTAACAGTTCGACATACACTCTGGTAAACTAACATGGCAATGGAAAATCCACCAAATCTTGATTGTTTCCCAGGGTTTCTCTGCAAAATATGGCGATTTTCCAGCCAGCTATGTTAGTTTATCGGTGTGTAGCTTCATTTGGCTATGGGTCAATATCAACCAACCAATAATGGTGGTTAAGAATCAACAAACTATAGGGAAACTAATGGCTAATGATAGGAAACCAGGGGGACTAAGGGTGAACTGACCCACAGCTATTTAGACCCATCTTTGGGATGGCTTCGGTGGTGCACCCCTCAGTCTCTACCACAGTCGTCCAGGTCAAGAGATGCTGTTGGAATGGCCCTCGTCACTTGGACATCGATGGCCTCGGGCGTCACAAGGCTGGGCCTACCACCGCCATGGCGGTGGCAATGGTTCCATGGCCAGCTGGGTGATCAGCTTCTGGAAATATGAAGCATCCGAACTATCGAGAGTGAGTCATCCCAATATCCCAACGGTTGGTCCTTGATTTTCGGATCAACCACTATTGATATGAACCGTTTTGTCAATCGAGATTGGCCATTATTGACATCCCAGGTGGACTTGTGGCTAATCATGTAGGGTATATGGACAGCTCAGGTAAATCATCGATTGGTGATGGTTCGTCATGGGGGCCAAAAATCATCAGGGTCAATACTGATTATGACCATTGATGGACCATGATGATTAACCATAGTAACCAGGTGTATCAATCATGAAACATCCTCGTCATTAGCCATCACTGCGTCATCATAGGAACCAACCATCAGCAGCGAATTGTCCAAAACTCATAGGCAAAATTCAACATAGTCATGATGCTTCCACTAGCTTCGTTGATCACTGCTTGGCATAGTCTGATTGGTCAGCGCAGTGGAAGAGCTGGCGCGTAGCGGGTCAGTGGGTCCCTAGCGGATCATGCGGAGCTGGGTTCCAACTGGGAGCTCCCACGCTTATCCTGGGTATCCTTCGCCAAGCCACCGGGGGCATGTTGGACACTGCATAGCACTGCGGGTTGGTATCCCCAAACCGTCAATGGTGTTCCGGAATCCAACCTTTTCCATCATGGGAACCATCGTTTGGGGATTTTCTTGTTGTCATGACGCATGTTTCTTTGACTTGGCTGGGAATCATTCGAGATTGTTGGTTTACTTTGTGTGTTGTACTATTGCCATACCCAAGTTCGGGGTCACATTTGCAAAATGCAGTGACAAACCATTTTCTACGATAGATTAATGGTTTCTACAAATCCAAGCAATGGTTCGTAGATTTATGGTTTCTACAAATAGGGATACCCCTAAGATGGTTGGTTCATTATGATAAATGGCTAACAATGGATTATTTGGGAAACTAAAGACACCCAATTAGGGTTAATTTGAGTCCCCCTATTTTGAGTTTAATTTGAGTTCCCCCTATTTTGAGAAACACCCAATTAACCATCAACCAACTAACCATCAACTAACTAACCATCAACTCAACCATCAACTAATGAACCATCAACTAGCTAGCCATGAACTAGTTAGCCATCAACTCAACCACCCACCAAACCATCACATCCCAAGGCTGCAGCGCTCCCTGTATGCACTGCTGACCACCCGATGGCCTCTGTGGCATGCGCTAGATTCGCTGGCTCCGGGCCGGCAGCCGCAGCAGAGCTATGTGGAACTGGAGGGAGGCAGGGCGCCCCAACGAGGTGGTTCATATGTTAATGATAGTGGTTAATAGTGGTTTGATAGTGGTTAGTAGTGGTTTGATAGTGGTTAGTAGTGGTTAATAGTGGTTTAATAGTGGTTAATAGTGGTTTAATAGTGGTTTAATAGTGGTTTAATAGTGGTTTAATAGTGGTTTGATAGTGGTTAGTAGTGGTCGGTTGATAGTGGCTGATGGTCGTGACTAGTGGCTGGTTGACAGTGGCCAGTAGTGGCAAGTAGTGGCTTGCAAGTTGATATTCCCCACTTAGTGGCTGATAGTGCTTAGTAGTGGCAGGACGGTGGTCAATGAATGGTGGTTGATAGGGGTGAATTGCGGTCAATAGTGGCTAGTAGTGGCTAGTGTGAATTCTCAGTTAATGACCAGCAGTTGGGCAGCTTAGCAAAGCTGCAAATCTAGTACCACCTTGCAGGACTTTTACTACAACGAAGTGGAAATTTACTACAACGAAGTGGAACCCTCAATGGTTTGATTTCTTGGGCTTTGCAGCAGAGCCAATGGTCCAAGACTAGGGCATAGCAACCGACCAAGCACCGGAGTTATTTCTCAGTTTGAACACTGTGCCTAGGTATAGTGATTCTGGAATAGATAGAAAATCTAATTGGACCATCCCTAGCAGGTATATGATATGGTTTAGTATTGAAGATGAGGGATATTCTATCTACTCCAGGATGGTTTGATAGCTATGCTGCATCAGCAAGTTTTCTTGCTGACATACACCAACTTGCCATCGCAAGGGCACCCCAAGCGGCTTGGGAGGGGACTTCTTGGCTCCTTGTAGCATGAATATGTTGCCTTTGATTTCCGAACTTTCATGTTTTTTGATGTGATCAAGCAGGGTCAAAGCAGGACAAGATCATTGTTTAACAAGTCAACGTCACGAACTCTGCAAGTTTCACGGCGGTTCATCGCCAGCAAAGCTTCCCCCGGTGATCCGCTGGAAGAGTAGCTGGGGGACCATCGACTGCGAAGTAAGAAGTTCCTGTATGGCATACATATGATGGACAAGACACATAATAAACATAAACCATCCCTTTGCACATAGCATACAAGCAGGGTTTACTCAGGTGCAGTTTGATATCCACACTTGCGCATGGTAAAGATCCATTTCGACGTCGCTCTCCGACTTTGGCACGGCACACGAAGCTTGGATCGGCTCCGCAGTTTCGCATGGAGCCGAGACGTGGCTGGAGATTGTCACGGGCTGCAAAGCGCCTCAGGACCGGGGTGAGCTGGCAGTTTCACGCATCGTTGCCAAGTGGACGGTGCGAAACTGTCTCCGTGCTCAAGTCTCTCATGGTTTTTGACCTGAAGCAGGCAGTGCAACAGGCTTTGGGCCGGCCTTTCCTCAGTCTTGCTGCGCCTGATGGACATCTCTTGGATGATCCATGGGAACCTCTGGAACTTGCAGGGCTGCAAGATGGAGGCGCCATTACTGTGATTGCAAAGCAGCCAAAGATAGCCGCAACACTTGGAGCGTTCGCAGTGTGGTGTGTAGGAGGTGACGGGGTTGTTACCTGGGGTCTGGCTTCTGAGGGCGGCAATAGCAGTAGGGTCCAGGATGCATTGGTGAATGTTCAGCAAGTTCAGGCCTCCAAAAGGGCTTTTGCCGCAATCGTGCTTGATGGACGTGTTGTGACATGGGGCAGTCCCCATGAGGGCGCTGACAGCTCTACAGTTCAGGATCAGTTGCAGAATGTCCAGCAGATCCATGCCACGACCTGTGCTTTTGCTGCAATCTTGGCCGACGGAAGTGTTGTGACCTGGGGCGGTCCGCAGCACGGTGGTGACAGCTCTGCAGTCCAGGATCAGTTGAGGAATGTTCAGCAGATTCAGGCTTCAAACTGGAGTTTTGCTGCCATTCTGGCTGATGGAAGTGTTGTGACCTGGGGCAATCCAGGGCGCGGAGGTGATAGCTCTCGAGTCCAGGACCAGCTGCGGAAAGTTCAGCAGATTCGTGCTACGTGGGGAGCCTTTGCTGCAATCTTGGCCGACAGAAGTGTTGTGGCATGGGGCAGTCCCCAGCAAGGTGGTGACAGCTCTGCGGTCCAAAGTCAGTTGAGGAATGTCCAGCAGATTCAAGCTTCAAGCTGGAGTTTTGCTGCCGTCCTGGCTGACGGAAGTGTTGTGACATGGGGCCATCCAGAGCAGGGAGGCGACAGCTCCACGGTGCAGGATCAGTTGCAGAATGTCCAGCAGATCCACGCCACGACCGGTGCTTTTGCTGCAATCTTGGCTGACGGAAGCGTTGTGACCTGGGGCGACCCAGGGCGCGGAGGTGATAGCTCTGCAGTCCAGGATCAGTTGAGGAATGTTCAGCAGATTCAGGCTTCAAACTGGAGTTTTGCTGCCGTTCTGGCTGATGGAAGTGTTGTGACCTGGGGCAATCCAGGGCGCGGAGGTGATAGCTCTCGAGTCCAGGACCAGCTGCGGAATGTCCAGCAGATCCATGCCACGACCTGTGCTTTTGCTGCAACCCTGGCTGACGGAAGTGTCATCACATGGGGCAGTGCGCATGATGGTGACGGCGTTCAATTACGGGGCCAGTTGAGGAACGTGCAACAGATCCATAGCACAAACGGACGAGCTTTCGCTGCAATCTTGGCTGACGGAAGTGTTGTGACATGGGGAAGTCCACAGCAGGGTGGTGACAGTAGCAGAGTTCAGCACGAGTTCCAACTGCTTTAGACGTGCGCGAGTAGAAAATGAATTGCATGCTGGCCTTTGGTCGGCGCCCGGGAAATTGCGACATCGACTCCTCGTGACTTGAATCATCAGGTTTTTTCATGTTTAGACTACAGTATCTCTTCCAGAGGGTTTTGTTGATAATTTTTGTTGATTAAAAAACCTTTCCCCTATGAGGTTCTGAGCCAGTTTTTGCACCACCATTGCATTAGATGCAGTCGCATGTTTTGGACGCCGACAACGGGCGTGGCGGAACGTTGAGCGATGTGGAGTGCCCTTTGAGTGAGGTTCTTAGCCAGGTCGATTTTTCATCGTGATACATGATGGTGAATGGCCTTCCCTTACTCAGGGATTTGCGTTAATTAAGAATTCTCGTTAGTTCCGGTTCATCATGGTTGACAATGAAATTTGCGCTATGATGATGGTTGACACAATACTGAGTCTAATAGAGTTTCAACTGTGGTTCCAATCAAATCAAGGATACATAAACCATATTATACAGACATTATGTGATTTTTCATGGCCACAACCTTTCATGCATCTCAACAATTAAATTCAAAGGGTAAGATATCATCGACCATAGTCAACGACTATTTCGTTGCTGAATTCAACCATAATTCACCCCTTGAATTAACCCTTTGATTCACCCTCTAAATCATGTCAACCGTTAAATTCAGTGATGATTCAGTTGTCGGTTCTGAATGGTGGTTCACCATAGTGTTGGTAGGTCAGTTGCTGACTGTTCGCGCTAAACCCTGAATACCCAAACCCTGCGTTGAAACCACGCGACTGTAGGTTCAAACGTGAAGCCATCTTGAACCATAGGAGCTAAAACTCTAAAACCTGATGTTGATATTCAAAATCGCTGCATTTTGCCGTCTAATTTGGGTTTTTCATCTCAAACTTTAGCTGTTGAGGTGAACCTCAAGCATCCTTGCAGGGCAGATGCTGGGATTTCTCCAACTTATAGGTTGAAACCATGGCTTTTGTTTGCAACTAGCCCAAACAAATTGGGCAATAGTCGCCATACGATTCAATATATACTATATGGCAAATGGTGAAACTTTTGGCAACTATTTCCCAATACCACCAATAGCTGATATAATAGTTTCAATAGCTGATATAGTACTTTCAATAGCTGATTGCCCTAGATGTAATCCAAGTTTCCGACCCAGCCGGTACCACATTGCATCCGCATAATCAACGGGACGCCTTGATCGTTGTTGGCGTAGTTATTTCTGGTGATGATTAACAGCACCAACAGCCACATGGCGTGTTTATGATCAACCATGTTTGTGGTGGTTATGGGACTCACCAGTCACCTCCGCTGGTTAAGAATGGTCCCTTCCCTTCCCTTCCCTTCCCTTCCCAGAGATGGGTTGGAAACATTAAGGCCATGTGACCGGGCGAAGTGCTCGATGATGATGCTGATGGTGATGCTGATAGGTGATGATGCTGGTGGTGGTGCTGGTGGTAGTCGTGGTGGTGGATGTGGTGGTGATGGCAGTGACAATGCTGGTGATGACGAAGATTATTAGTACCAGTACTATTGTTATTGTGATGCGAGTGGCTATTATAAAACAACGGGGACTGATATGGTTGTGATGGTGAGCCGACCATTGCAACCATAGTGGTACGGCTCGTAATGATGAAGAGTTGGTCAACAGGAACCAGCAAGGATTAAAAAAAACAACATGACATGGTGACAACCATCGAAGGGTGTCAGCTCATGGCTTCAGTGGCTGTGCCCCTGCAGTCATGGCTTCAGGGCGGCCCGTGGAGTTGGATGTGATTTTCTGTGGTTCTGGAGCAGACGGGCTGGAGGAGACCTTGCGTTTCCCGGCGGAGACGCTTAGGGGCCCACGGAAGCGGTTGAATCACAAGGGGGTCGAGTTTCTTTTGATTTTCTGGTTTATGTATTAACACTTGAGGTTGGTTGATTGACTGGCGCATATTTTTCATGAGTGAGTTTGTTGATACAACCAAACTATATGAACCATATGGTTTGTTCATCATATTATTCATGATGGGGTGGTGACCAACCAGGAGTGATTTGGTGGTTTCTTAAAATAGGGGCACCCCCAAATTATGGTAATATACCAACCAAATTTTGGGTTCTCTATTCTGAGAAACACCCATGGGCACCAAAAGATAGCTGGTTTATTACTAATATACTAATAATGGTCAACATAACGGATGATGGCTGGGGGTCGTCATATGACTTGAGAAACAGCCAAATGTATTCAGCTGATAATGGTTGATTACTAACAATTCTTTTGCAGGTTCCCTATGGCTGAAGAAACGCCACGTTTGTTGAGTTGCTGGAGGCTGAGTCCTGCCATGGCTAGGCAGTTGGAGCCAGCGCAAGGCTTGGCGTCTACACTTTCTGCGTGCAGATCTGGCTGCCTGCCCTGCGTTCTATCGGAGCATCGGTGCCTGGGACACACCAAACGGGATGGGATGCCATAGCCAGGCGCCTGTCTAGTGAAAATGACAGGGTCCATGAGTATGGTGGTAGTGGTACATACCACCTAGCCAAGTTCATAAACATTCCTCATAGGGAAACTGCGGGTTTTGGGGTACACCATTTGTTCTGCGCAGCCAGGGTTGGTCACTGATTATCGTCTTGATAAATCAGGAAATGCATGACAATGAGACGTCCCAATGATGAGGTTGCTTACCACCACCTGGGAGTGTGATGAGGAACTTAGCAAATCGAGCTCGATGAAGAGGATCCATGAAAACCGTTCCCTTCTTGAATGTTCCACGGGGAAGCCGAGCATTGGAATAAAACACATGACGACCGTCATACTTCACAGGTTCAGGAATAATGCCAGGAAAATCCCGAGAGAAGTGGTTCACAAAGTTCCGCAACCAGTGCACATAAGTCAGAAAACTTCCCGAGATATTTCCAACAACCGGAGGGCAAGAATCCGAATATAACCAGAACATATACGCAAGCTGATACAGAGAAGTAGCACATTCATCACCAATTCGCCAATGGAGTTGCGAAAAGAATTTGAAAGTAGTATCCCACATCGTGGCAGCAAATTTCCAAGAGGCAGGAGGACTTGGACAAGCACCAGCATACAGAACGGGATACTGATCCACAGTCAGGTTCCAATCCCAAGCATGAAATTTCGTCTTCAGAAAATCGAAATCATTAACATTCGCATTGTTCTCGGCAATGGCAGAGTCATCGGGAACAGGGTCCAATGGTTTGAGAGAGGCAATCAACTTCAAAAGTCTGCACAGCCACGCATGATGAATGACTAAGTGTTGCCTCCACATTCGAATTGTAGCAGCATCAATAGGGCAAGCTTCTTTGGCAGCTTTCTTTGCAGCTTCATCTGCAATTTTGTTGTTTGCATGCCAAAAGTCAATACCTTGTTCATTACGGTCAAATTGATGAGCTCGAACCCACCGTAGACGAAGACAGCAGCCCCAAAGCCAGCACCAGAAAAAATTTCCCGCCACCAATGGGCAAAGGGAAAATGCATCGGCACAGATTGCAAATCACAAAGCTCTTGAAACATATTGCACAAGGTTTCACAGTCAGTCACAAAAGTGATTCGAGGGCCCTTGATTCGAACAGCAGCAACCAAGGCTAGCAATTCTGCCTTGAAAGAGGACCCCAAAGGATCATGAAGCCCTTTGCTATAAAGGACTGCTCCTGAAGAATCAACCACTGCAAATCCCAGAGTCTTGGAAAAGAAATGATCAGCATTGAAGACTGAGCCATCCCCCCATATAATGCACTCATGCAAAGAATCATTCTGTCGCACAGGAAGGTCAGAAGAATCCCAGGTGAACTTCTCCGTGTGAAGCAAAGTAGGAGGCACCTCCCAAAGTCCATGCGTTGCAAAATTGGCTTGATTCTGAACAGCCAGCAAAGGTTTTCCCAGTTTCGCATTGACACCTGGGCAGTTACCAGCAAGATGACCCATAGTCTCCTTCTCCAAATGACAAAATCGACATTGTTGAGTTGCAACCAAATCAGCATGAAAGAGTCGATCAGCAGTTGGACAAGCTCCCGTGAGGAAGCCAGGAGCCAGAGCAGGCTCAAATCCAGCAACGCTTCGCCATGGGGTGAAACGTGACCCAGGGGGGGCAATTTCACAATCCAAGACACCAGTTCCATCTCTCGAAAGGTCCTGTCTAGAGGACTGCAATGCCAAAGAATACATCGCCTGAGCAGCAGCGACTTTGCAAAGTCGCTTCAGTTGTTTCTCCGAAAATTCCAAAAGATTCACACGATGTTGCAAAAACACAACATCAAAAGGAGGATGAAATTCCAAGCCTAACATCGTGGTAGCTTTAACGAAAGCATCGATCAAACCTCTGGCGATGACTTTGCCATGCTCACAAAGCCAAATCCACATGTCAGCAAACTTTGAATCAGCTTTGCACCGTTTGCAAATATTCAAAATGACTCGATTGGCAACCGCAAGATGAGGATGTGTTACACTGGCAACAGTGCAGGTGGCAAACAATAACTCAGTTGATCTCCAGTGAGGCCGGTTTCCCCAGAGAGCACGAGAAATGGAGGTGACCAAGTTATCAAGAGTCAACTTAGGCCAAGCTATAAGCTCCGGAGCATAAAGCAGTTTGGAAATGGCTTTTGCAGAAATTAGAAAAGCTCTCTTCTCCGAATCAATAGGAAGTGTCCCAACATCCATGACAATCGTCTTGATAATGTAGGCAATAGAAGTACCATCCAAGGTTTTCGCACCCTTGCAAGATTTGACATGTGCACCCAGGACATTTATCAAATCAGTTTGCGGCAAGTCTGGAAAATGCTGAGCCAACCAAGCCTTAGCTTCCTTAGAGGTAGCCCAAGCAGCAGATTTGGAAATGTTGAGATGCTGCCCAGTTAAACCGTCATACAACTTCGTGGCAGCAATGGCCTGCTTCAATTCCTGTGCATGTTGAAATTTGCAAAACAAGTACGCATCATCAATGTACACGAAAGATTGAACATGTGGAAACTTCTCCAAAAGTAAAGACCATCCAGTCATTAGGATGTTCACCGCCAGCACCGAAGCGGAGTCGCCCTGGGCTACTCCATTGTCATTGCACCAAGAAATATCATCGATAAACTGTCCAAAGGATAAATATCGTTTGAAACCATCATACAATTGAAGCCAAACTTTGAAGAATCTAGGATCACAACCTAAGGCTTGACCCATCTCAGCAATAAGTTGTGGAACAATCTTGTCAAAGCACTTCGCACGGTCCAACTTAATGCCAATAGTCGCATCTTTGTCAACCAGCGCTTTTTCAGTTTGGATCGCAATTGAATAAAAAATGTCCGAAGTTTGACGCCCACGCACTCCCCCAACAACATTCGAAGGAAATGCTGCAGCTTGCCAACGTTCCAAATGCTTGAATCGAACTCTAGCCCATGTCAGATAGCTGATGTTCAAAAGAGAAATCAGTCGCTTATTGATCGGTTGAAACGAGGCTCCTTCAGGTTTCGGAATCATAACAAGTTTGGCAATCTTCAAATCATTTGGTAAAGAAGATTGTCCTTCTTCAATGGTTTGCCAAAATTTGCACCATGGGCCTGGGGAAAAACACCTCCAAGGGAGCGCTTGAAACTCCTGCGCCCTCCAGCCATCGATCCCTCCAGCTGCCGTGGATTTACGTTCGGAAGCAGCTTTGACAAAATCGGCTTCATCCAGGGGAGGCAAAGTGTGAGGAGTGGATTGCTTATCAAGGGCATCCTTCAAAACTCTCATGATAGGTCCAGCAGGAGCAGTTTGACCCTCGCATTGAAAAATTTTGTTCCATTGGTTTCTAGCCAACTCCAGCGCAGTTTCCGGGTGATATACAGGTTTACCACACTCGTTTGTGATAACATGGTGAGTCGGCAGAGAATGCTTGCGTTTCAAATACTTGAAAATATCAGCAGAATTACTCATAGAAGAGCATGACATTCGGTTCTTCCAAGCACGAACCCGCTGCAGTCTCATCTTGTTGATGGCTTTATTCTGAAGATCACCAATAACATCCCAAAATCGGTTAATATCGCATTGTGAAGGCCAATCAGGAATGTTGTCAATGTCATACTTCTCAAGCAATCTCTTGACCCTGGCCCACGCTTGTCGAGCAATTCTTAGGCATTGAGGACCTGGGTTGTGTTGATGAATCTTAAAAGCAAGATCATCCAGTCGACACTTCGCTTTGGAGAAGGCAAGAATTTCTCTGCTCAATTCATCTTTATCAACATAAGCAGGCTTGGGAGAAGATCCATGTTGAAATTCAGGCATGGAACCACGGAGTCGATTACCTTGTTTCCAAGTGGCTCCAGCTTGCAATAACACGTCAACAGAAAATTCATTGCAAATTCGGAACATCCTCAGCAGCTGCAGTAAGTTGTTGAAACTTATCATTCCACAGTTGTTCAGCAATGCGGTCCCTTTCAGGCATAGGAACCAGCTTCGAAAGATCCAATGCAGCATGAGGTCTCCATCTGAATCCTTTTCTGCGATTGGGAGCAGCATTAGAACCAAAATCAAAAGAAGCAATGACGTAGGCATGTTGTAAACCTCCCGAATGATGCACTTCACTCGACAGCAAAAATTGGTGAGCAACATGGTTGACCAAAATGCCATCAATCGAAGAACAGTTTTGGGAAGTCTGCCAATTCTTATCCCTCGAAAACGTTTGAGGTCGGGAAATGGTACCATCTGAATCCTCTTGCATGAGAATGTCAAACCAATCTCCAGTGGAAAGAAGATCTGAAACACACGGGTAGCAATGGGGCATATCTTGAAAGTCGCCAGCAACAATCACCGGAATGTTTCCATGCTGAGCAACAACCTCGAAAACTTGCTTGAGAATAGCATTGTTCTTGCAGTGCTTGTCTGGGTCGCTCGGAGCACCAGAGAATAGATACAAGTTAAATGCTAAAATGGTAACATCATCAGCCGTAGAAATCCATTGGGCATGCACCCGATTGGTAGCAAGCAAACAAGCATAGAGGCCAGTACAGTCATCTTTGTCCGTATACGGCCGGCTGGTTCCGGGAGCAGTAGCAAAAGCAACACCCCCCCATTCAGCAACCCCATTCTGTTGATAATGCATTGAAGGTCCACACGTGAGTTCCATATCCTTGGCCAATGAAGCAAGCGTAACACTCTTCTTATTGCGTTCAGTGATTCTTGTTTCTTGGAAAGCGATTGCATGAAACCCCTTGATCACTGATTCAGGGTGTTTCTCCAAAGAGCCCACATTCAAACTGGCGAAGTTCCATGGGCGGGCTGATTGTGGGCCTTCACCAGGAAAGCCACATGTGTGTTCGAAAGCTCGAATGCAAAGAACAAACAATTTGGAAACAGTCAAAATGTCAACCGAAGGATAAAAATGCATCATTCTGAATGAAGCCACAGGAAAGGATTCATAACAATCAAAGAAAAGGTCATCAAAGACGAAACACGATTCATGACACTGAGAAGGGGAGCTTCTGCAATGATTACCAACACAAAGATCACAATGATATCTGGCACACACTCTGGCGCTGGCCAAGAGGTGTTCACTGCACTCAAAAATGTTGACGCTGTGGTCAAAATGGAACATAATGAAATCAAATGAATGATTCATCTTGGCAATCACCATCAAAGCAAGCAAACCCACGGGAACGTCCCTTGAACAATCCATGTACTCCCCCTTGGAGTTGCACAGGGAATGACACTTGCGAAGTGAGGCGGTCAAAATCAAAAGGACTGGAAAAAGTCCAGGAAGTAGGTACCAAGGCACACACACATATGCAACAGCATGAGCCCAAATGTGCGTTCTCTGATTCCAATGAAAGAAGTCCACTGATCCCAAAACTCCCCTGCATCAGTCAGAAAGGAAGCACACCTGGGCACAACCTTTCACGCATGCTTGCCAACCTTGGGGGGCGGGGTCTCGCCCGTACTGCCAACGTTCTCCTGGCCTCTGGTTGCCCTGGACGGTGCGGATTGGGGACTCACAGCGGCCAGAACTTGTTGAAGCTGGTTGGCCCTCTGGTCAAATCTACCATCCATTCTCTGTGAAAGCTGAGACTGACCAACTTCGAGCTGGGCAACCTTTCGTTCCAATGTTTGGATTCGCATGTCATCATGTTGAATGGATGACGTGGTATTGGAAGGAACAAAGGCAGAACTTCTTGGCATCGCAGTGTTTTCTTTGTTGGAAGCCTTCTGCATTCGTTTCGCTTGTTTGATTGGCTTCATCTTGGCTTGTTCGGTCAACAGCACTTCATGAACCGATCCAGCAACCTTGATGGTGAACTTTTTGCAAACAGCTTCCGGGTACCTCCATGTTTTGCCTTTTGCGATGCTTGGAGATGCCGTTCTGAAGGTAGACACCGTTCAGTGGGTCTGGATCGCAGGCAGCCAATGCTGGCAGGAAGGGCCATTGCATCTTTAGCAGTTGGGATTGGCATTACTCTTGATATCATAGTTTCATAAAGGTTGCTTCACTGGGGATTCTTGAGGATACCGGCAGGTTGGTCTAATATAGACGGTGGATAGAAGCAACCAAGAACTGACATAATCGTCAATCCATGATATCCGATCAGAAGTATGGTTCGTCACCAGCAAATACCTGTGATATACCGATAAAGTGTGAACGGATCTGCCAACGACATGGCAGTATCAACCAACAACCTGGGATTAGATTGATCAGAAGCCCATAGATACTGAGTCGGGATGGCGGTTGGCGGTTGGTTCACATTCCAACGGCTTGGAAGCCATGATTTGGCCCGCATTTTTGTCTTGGTACTTGATACTGGTACCACCAAAGAGTACGTGTATAGTGGTTGCACTTGTCATTTGTATATGCATACAGTATAGTTGGTTCCACTAGACTGTTTGTTTTCGATTGACGGATTTGACGGAGATTCCTTTTGAACGGTGGAAACGTGTAGAGCAACCAGTCCTTTGGCAGGATGGCTGGCGTTTGAACAATGCAGAACCCCCAACAGGTGGCTTGGTATTAGAGAGCCCAAACGGGTGGTTTTGGATTGCTCACATGGCGGTCTCTTATTCGAGTAGACTTTTGGTGATGTATCTTAGAGACCTCAACACACTGAAGGTTGCAAGCACACCATGAGTGGCTGTTGTCAAGAACCCAGAGCTTTACCATATCGAAACACCAACTCGTACTGCGCCAACTCGTGTGCCCAAACATGTTGTTCAACTGGTTTTTTCCTCCCCTGGTTCCCTATCATTAGCCATGGTTTTTACTATTATTGCTGGTGATTATCTCCTATTCTTGGTTGGTTAATATTGACCAGTCAATCCACCACTTCATTCAGCATTTCAAAGCCGAAAAACTGCGCATCACTTTTGCGAAAGCAAAGCCGAGCAAGCTCGCTGCCTCCGAGAACTGCCGAGAACGACCACCGTGTCCAATGTGCTGCTCCTGTCGCCCTTCCTATGGTGCCTCGACCACCCATGGAGATCAGGGCACCAACCAAGGAGGGGACAGCTGTGACCAGCCAGACTTTTGGGGATCCAGGGGCCATCCACAGGGGCCAGCCAGATGAGAGACCCTGGGGGCTCATGGCCTAAAGGGCCCATAGTCGAAGGAAGACACATGCTCAAGCCGTAGCTGTGTCCCTCGGCCCCATTGTGAGGTCGGCTCAAGGCCTTCAGGAAGCCGTTGATGCTATGAGTCTTGCAGCAAGTGCGGTCGAAAGGTTGGCTGGTTGGTGTGCTTGGCTTGGTTGACTTGGGTTGACTTGGGTTGGTTGGGTTGGCTTGGGTTGACTTGGGTTGGTTGGGTTGACTTGGGTTGGTTGGGTTGGCTTGGTTGGCTTAGTTGGCTGGGTTGGTTGGGTTGTTACACGACGGTAGTAGGCCAAGTCTCAAGAGCCTCAGGCACAGCACGATTCATCCGAAGGCACAGATCTTTGGACCACCGCGTTCACGGTTCCTTGAGGTCTTTCCGGGAATTTTTGACAACGATCCAAAGATCAATCGTGGACCTCGGGAAAGCATGACTGGTTGGTGGTTTCAAAGATTTTTCCCTAGTGGTTATCAACAATTGGTTGGTTGACTACTATTTTTCATAGGGGTGGTTCAACCAGATGAGCTTTAGATGGACCCTGAGATCAGCAATGGTCAGCCCGTCGACCGGCCACTTGTGCCATGGGTCTTTCTCAGTCTCCAGATCGCTAGTTCACCAATCCAAGAAATGACCCGCTGGCTTTAATTTTGAGATCCCCGTTTGGATACAATCATAGTCAAGTCACGTCAACTTAATGATGCTGAATGATGGTTCATGGTGGCCGACCAAAGTAAGTACCAACCCTCATCAGGTATTAGCCAGTACTAAACGTGATTGCACAGCTAGTACACGCTAAAATGTTTACATGGTGAATCCCATACTTTGTACTTAGTGATCGATAATATTCCCAATTCTAATGATGGCTAATAGCCATTAGTTCATCATGACCCACCCAGTAATCACCCACCCAGGGACCCACATTGCTGTTCAGGAACTTCTCCTTGTTGGATTCGTCTGCAGATGTGCTTGGGACGCTTGGTTTGCTCAACGGCTCGCAGGGGTTGAGGGGGTCAAGGCATAAATGGCGGTTTCTCAAAATGAGAGACCCCCTAATCATCCCATATTCCCCATGTATACATAATGAACCAACCAGGTTTGGGGTTTCCAAGACTTGGAGAACCCCCCAAGCCTTCAGATTTGTCACGGACTTGACGGCCTTGTTTCCATGGGCTTCGCAACGGAGAGACTGTTGCGCAATCCGATTCGGCGTCGGCAGAATCGGTGTTGAAACAGCAGGGGTGCATCATGTTGTTTGGAAGGCGTCAGGACCGTCAATAATTTGATCGAGTGGGCCAACAAGAAACCGCTCAAAGATGGGATACGTGGTTTGGAAGTCGCGACCATGATGGAAGCTGACTGCCAGTCATTTGGAATCAAACCCTACTGATAGTTGTTGCCCTGGCATTGTGCTTGGTTGCGACATCACATTTCGCTCAGCTCTTGTTGTTGCCCCTTGGGTTTTAACCACTATCCCAAGACGTTAGCAACCTGGGTATCACATCTCGGGCACTTTGGTTTGAAAGCAATTCGGTTGATCATCTGGGGATTGGTTTTGAGGGTACCCTTGAGTACATCCATCTCCTAGATACACCCAGTGTCCAGCGATTTGGCTGCAGAGGTTTCCCACCTTGGACAGTACGTTGCTGTGGAGCTTCGCGGTACATCGCTTGCGTTTGGGGAACTGGACCTTGCGCTACGAAGCTTTCCCCACAGGCAGAGATGGTGTCATGATGATTGGAATGGGATGGGATGGCATGGCCTGGGATGGAAATGGGAATGGGATTGTGACATAACATGACATAACAATGTTCAATCGGAAGTCTGAGGAAAGCTGGTGCTGGACACTGTGGGTTAGCATGTTTGGGTGGTTTTGAAGTTGTTTCTTTTGTCTGGAGTTGAGCGTGCGCACTTCGATTGTCATTAATTAGTCATTTTCTCCGAATAAAGTCATTGATTTGGACTGCCCCTGTTCAATGGGGAACAGATATTTGAATTGTTATTGAGCTGTCGTAGTCTAATTAGAGCGGAAACCTGGCTACAAGTCTATATACAAGGGTGCCGGGCCAGTCAAAGTGGGTGCTTACGGGGAAGTGAACCCAGTAGCGGTTGTTCAACAGTTGTTTTTGATTTCCATAATTCTAATGGCAACACCCTAAACCACATTAACCTACCCATTTTTGAATGCAAAACACCAGCGATATTTAATGGATTAATTTTATGCACAGATCTGGTAAAACTCGGGACGTGGTTTACTCCGGATTTTCCATTATTTCTATTCATGTGCTTCGCGGGCAAATCGCTTCACACACCACATCCGTTCATGCTGCATTTCCTGTCAGCCACCTCCAGGTTGTTCCATGGGAGCTTCAATCTCGTCTCAGAACATGCCCAGGTTTTGTTTAGCAAGGCAAACCATTTATTTTGTCGGGAGTGCCAGGTATATGGACACAACCCACTGATGCTTCTTCGTGTGGCAAGCAATCCCATCAGATCCACTCAGATCCCATCTGTGCTTCAGGCGTATCCTATCTTTGCTGGGGATTTGCGTAATCGGTGAAGGTACCAAGATCGCTACCAGCATCTCAAAGGTAGAGTTGAACCCAAGCTTCACGGTGCATGGCTATTTCCTGGTGGCACCCATAGATACCGAGTATCCATTGCAAGTGGCGCGACTCTTTCGATGGAGAGAAGCGTTCGCCACGCATGCACGTCAGGCTATGAAGAGACCCTAGAGGACTGGGATGGTCATTTTGGATCGACTGGCACCCCTCGCTGGCAAAACGTCGATCCATGGTTGGATTGGCACATCACGACACACTGCCATGTCTGGCCTGACCATGTCCCCGATGGTTCCCCATGTGGCTACCATTCCCAGGGCCACATGGTGTAACAAAGAATGGCCACAAGCACAGCGGATTCTACGCCATGCCACAACCATGTGCCCGGGTCTCAACGCAGCAACCAACCAACAAGCAAACGATTCTCAATCAACCTCACCCTGCCTCAACCCATCTGAACCCACCTCAACCCGCCTCAACCTCAACCAAGCACCCCAACCACCTGAACTCAACCTGCAGGACCGCTGCTTTCGCGGCCACAGCACCTCCACTTCGCGCGTCTTTCGCGGCAACACCTGGCAGAGCTTGGTGGCAAAGTTGAGGTGCCACGGAGCTGGAGCAGCGTTTCCAACCTGGGTACTGTAGTGGATGTAGTGGTTGGTGGATGGTCATGTTTACCAGCCATGGTTAATAATGCTTAACATGGTTACCAACCATTATGGTCATGGTTGATGATTGTGTTGATGGTTGATAATCATGTTTACTGAATGGTTGATTGTGGTTGACAATGGTTGGTTTGTGATGCATATGGTTGCTGGTGAATGGTTGATATTGGTTGGTTGATAACTTCATGGTCATGGTTGATGGCTATGAAAACTAGTTAATGGTTGGTTGATAAAGCTAATTAATGTTCGTTAACGCCAATGATCATGGTTGCTTGCTGGTTGGTTGATATTCCCTTTCTGCAAGCGCATGTGATTATTGGTTGGAAACTCTGGCCCAGGGGTGATGAATCGTGGTGGCAAACAGTAATGCTTTATGACGATCAATAACGGCCAGTAGTTATGGCTGATGATGATTGGTAATAAAGATGGCCGACGATCATGGCGATTCGGTGATTCATGGATCATGTTTGATGACGATTGGTGCCAACCGTGGCTGACAATGATGGTTGATGGTGGATAGTGATTCATAAACTTCATGATTCCACTCAAAGATCATCTTCATCGTCATGGTCATCATCATCATTTTCTTCTCCGTTGTTGTCGTTGTCGTCAAATTCCTAGGTTAACATATTATTGTGTTTGAGCTTATGAGCTAAAATTACGCGGAACCATACACCTCAAGACATAAACCCCCAAATTCTGGAGGTGCCGAATAAAATGAAAACATGTGTTTTTTTCCCTACCCTGAGCATACGATATTTGCTTGTACATATGCAAACCTGCACCCATACATGACATGACATCACAGGACAGGACAGGAACAGGACAGGACATGACATGACATGACATGACATGACGAATTGCCAACAGCATTTGAGAACAACTTGTTTCACAGAGAAGAAACACAACACCACAGGATCACCAAATGGGTGTTTCTCAAAATGGGGTTAACCCCGAAATCATCTTTGATATTAACCATTCATAGTCACAAACCAACCATTTTTGGGGGTACCCTAGCACTTGAGAAACCACCATGACTAGTAGATTTTAACCATTATAGTTGGTGATTACCCCCTAGTATTACCCATGACTAACTATATTTCACTAGTATTGAATGGTTGATCAAAGCCAGTTTCGATACGAAAGTTGCGTGTTACGAAAATTTACAATAGATGGTAAGGAAAGCTAAAGCAGTGGAAGTGAAAGTCAAAGAAACTTAAGGCAATGGAAGTGAAAGTCAAGGAAACTTATGGCAACGGAAGTGAAAGTCAAGGAAAGGTAAAGCAAAGGAAGTGAAAGTCAAGGAAACTTAAGGCAATGGAAGTGAAAGTCAAGGAACGTTAAAGCAATGGAAATTAAGATCAAGGAAACTTAAAGCAATGGAAGTGAAAGTCAAGGAAAGCTGAAGCAATGGAAGTTAAAGTCAAGGAAAGCTGATGCAATGGAAGTGAAAGCCAAGAAAAGTTAAAGCAATGAAAGTGAAAGTCAAGGAAACTTGAAGCAATGAAAGTGAAAGGCACGGAAAGTTAAAGCAATGGAAGTGCAAGTCAAGGAAACTTGAAGCAATGGAAGTTGAAGTCAAGGAACGTTGAAGCAATGGAAGTGAAAGTCAAGAAAACTTAGAGCAACCGATGTGAAAGGCAAGGAAACTTGAAGCAATGGAAGTGAAAGGCAAGGAAAGTTAAAGCAATAGATGTGCAAGTCAAGGAAACTTAAAGCAATGAAAGTAAAAGTCGATGAAAGTTGAAGCAATGGAAGTGCAAGTCAAGCAAAGTTAAATCAATGGAGGTAAAAGCCACGGAAACTTGAAGCAATGGAAGTGAAAGCAAAGTAAAGTTGAAGCAATGAAAGTGAAAGTCAAGGAAATTTAAGGCAACTGATGTAAAAGTCAAGGAACGTTAAAGCAATGGAAATTAAGATCAAGGAAACTTAAAGCAATGGAAGTGAAAGTCAAGGAAAGCTGAAGCAATGGAAGTGAAAGCCAAGGAAAGCTGATGCAATGGAAGTGAAAGGCAAGGAAAGTTAAGGCAATGGAAGTGAAAGTCAAGGAAACTTGAAGCAATGGAAGTGAAAGGCACGGAAAGTTAAAGCAATGGAAGTGCAAGTCAAGGAAACTTGAAGCAATGGAAGTTGAAGTCAAGGAACGTTGAAGCAATGGAAGTGAAAGTCAAGAAAACTTAGAGCAACCGATGGAGGAAACTTGAAGCAATGGAAGTGAAAGGCAAGGAAAGTTAAAGCAATAGATGTGCAAGTCAAGGAAACTTAAAGCAATGAAAGTAAAAGTCAAGGAAGGTTGAAGCAATGGAAGTGCAAGTCAAGAAAACTTAAAGCAACGGATGTGAAAGGCAAGGAAAGCTGAAGCAATGAAAGTTAAAGTCAAGGAAAGTTAAAGCAATGGACTTGAAAGTCAAGGAAGGTTAAAGAAATGGAAATGGAAACCAAGAAGTTAAAGCAATGGAAGTAAAAGGCAAGGAAAGTTAAATCAATGGAGGTAAAGTCGAGGAAAGTTGAAGCAATGGAAGTGAAAGTCAAGGAAACTTCAGGCAACGGAAGTGAAAGGCAAGGAAAGGCAAAGCAATGGAAGTGAAAGTCAAGGAAACTTAAGGCAATGGAAGTGAAAGTCAAGAAAACTTAAGGCAACGGATGTGAAAGGCCAGGAAAGGTAAAGCAATGGAAGTGAAAGTCAAGGAAACTTAAGGCAATGGAAGTGAAAGTCAAGGAAAGCTGAAGCAATGGAAATTAAAGGAAAGCTGATGCAATGGAAGTGAAAGCCAAGGAAAGGTCAGGCAATGAAAGTGACAGTCATGGAAAGCTGATGCAATGAAAGTTAAAGCCAAGGAAAGCTGATGCAATGGAAGTAAAAGCCAAGGAGAGTTAAAGCAATGAAAGTGAAAGTCAAGGAAAGCTGATGCAATGGAAGTGAAGGGCACGGAAAGTTAAAGCAATGGAAGTGCAAGCCAAGAAAACTTAAGGCAACGGATGTGAAAGGCAAAGAAAGCTAAAGTAATGCAAGTGAAAGCCAAGGAAACTTAACGCAATGGAAGTGAAAGTCAAGGAAACTTAAGGCAATGGAAGTGAAAGTCAAGGAAACTTATGGCAACGGAAGTGAAAGTCAAGGAAACTTAAGGCAATGGAAGTGAAAGTCAAGGAAACTTAAGGCACTGGAAGTGAAAGGCAAGAAAACTTAGAGCAACCGATGTGAAAGGCAAGGAAAGCTGATGCAATGGAAGTGAAAGTCAAGGAAACTTATGGCAACGGAAGTGAAAGTCAAGGAAACTTAAGGCAATGGAAGTGAAAGTCAAGGAAACTTAAGGCACTGGAAGTGAAAGGCAAGAAAACTTAGAGCAACCGATGTGAAAGGCAAGGAAAGCTGATGCAATGGAAGTGAAAGGCAAGGAAAAGTAAAGCAATAGATGTGCAAGTCAAGGAAACTTGAAGCAATGGAAGTTGAAGTCAAGGAAAGCTGAAGCAATGGAAGTGAAAGTCAAGAAAACTTAGAGCAACCGATGTGAAAGGCAAGGAAAGCTGATGCAATGGAAGTGAAAGGCACAGAAAGTTAAAGAAATGGAAGTGCAAGTCAAGGAAACTTGAAGCAATGGAAGTTGAAGTCCAGGAAAGCTGAAGCAATGGAAAGACTCGGAGCAAATCTGGAGGAAGTCTCGCACGACAGCTTCGTATCGGGGACAATTTGTGTGACTGTTGCCAATTTTGAAACTTGTCAGGTTCAAAATTGGAGGAAGTCTCGCACGACAGCTTCGTGTCGGAGACGATCTGTGTGACGGTTCTCTCACTTTTTGAAGTTGTCAAGTTGAGAAATGGAGGCAGTCTCGCGCGGCAGCTTCGTTGCGGACATGATCTTTTTGTGACTACTATCACTTTTTGAAGTTGACAACTTCAGTTTTGGAGGAAGCCTCCCACGACAGTATCGTTGCGGACGCGATCTGTGTGACTGCTGTCACTTTTTGAACTTGTCATTTTCAGTCTTGGAAAATGTCTCGCGCGATAGCTTGGTTTTTGGCGTTGCCAACGCGCAAAAGGCCGGGATGTCTCGCACGAAAGCTTCGTTGTTGAAATTTGGGGTAGATAGCCGGCTGGCGCAATGCTGTGTTTTGCAGTGAAATAAATGCGCTGCTCCGACGTCGAAAGTGAGCTCCGCGAAACGGCGATTCCAGCTTGGATCGGGCTTGGAGCGGGCTTGCCCCGCCTGACTGCCGCCGAAAATTGATGTTGGGGGCTCGTTTTTAAAGGACGTCTCACACGACAGCTTCGTATCGGGGACAATTTGTGTGACTGTTGCCAATTTTGAAACTTGTCAGCTTCAAAATTGGAGGAAGTCTCGCACGACAGCTTCGTGTCGGAGACGATCTGTGTGACGGTTCTCTCACTTTTTGAAGTTGTCAAGTTGAGAAATGGAGGCAGTCTCGCGCGGCAGCTTCGTTGCGGACAAGATCTAGGTGACTGCTGTCACTTTTTGAAGGTGTCAACGTGCAATAGTCCAGGAAGTCTCGCACGAAAGCTTGGTTGTTGAAATTTGGGGTAGATAGCCGGCTGGCGCAACGCTATGTTCTGCAGTGAAATAAATGCGCTGCTCCGACGTCGAAAGTGAGCTCCGCGAAACGGCGATTCCAGCTTGGATCGGGCTTGGATCGGGCTTGGCGCTGGCCTGCCTGCCGTGACTGTCGCCGAAAATTGATGTTGGGGGCTCGTTTTTGAAGGACGTCTCACACGACAGCTTCGTATCGGGGACAATTTGTGTGACTGTTGTCAAGTTTGGAAGTTGTCAGCTTCAAAATTGAAGGAAGTCTCGCGCAGCAGCTTCGTGTCGGAGACGATCTGTGTGACGGTTCTCACTTTTTGAAGTTGTGAATGTCAACAATGGAGGAAGTCTTGCGCGACAGCTTCGTGTCAGAGACAATCTGCGTGACAGCTGTCACTTTTTGAAGTTGTCAACTTCAACAATGGAGGAAGTCTTGCACGACAGTTTCGTTTCGGAGACGATTTGCGTGACTGCTGTCACTTTTTGAAGTTGCTGTTATCTTTTTGACAACTTCAAACATCGTGGAAGTCTCGCACGACAACTTCGTGTCAGAGACCATCTGCGTGACTGCTGCGACTGTTGAAGTTGTCATTTTCAGTTTTGGAGGCGGTGGCCTGGACTAATACATTTCTCGCATTCTGACTGGTTGGCTGTCCTTTGTTTACGAATTTCTTTTTGAAAGCGCTTCCAAGTGGCTCTTTTCGTGCTTCGGCGCTGAAACCCCGGTTTTGAGACAGGGCTTCCTGTTATTCGGGGCTTCTTTTTTGCGCAGGTAGTTTTTGTCTTGGTGCGTTTTGCTGTGGTGCGTTTTGCTCTGGTACATTTTGCTGTCGTACGTTTTGGCTTGGTACCGTTTGCTGTGGTGCGTTTTGCTCTGGTACGTTTTGCTGTCGTACGTTTTGGCTTGGTACCTTTTGCTGTGGTACGTTTTGCTCTGGTACCTTTTGTCTTGGTGTGTTTTGCTCTAGTGCGTTTTGTCTGGGTACATTTTGCGCTAGTACGTTATGTCTGCGTGCGTTTTGCTCAGGTACATTTTGCTGTGGTGCGTTTTGTGTTGGTGCATTTTGTCCTGGCACGTTTTGCTCAGGTTTTTTTTGTTCGGGTACGTGTTGCTGTGGTGCGTTTTGCTCTGGTACATTTAACGTTTTGGCTTGGTACCTTTTGCTGTGGTGCGTTTTGCTCTGGTACGTTTTGCTTTGGTACGTGTCTTGGTACGTTTTGCTCAGGTCCTTTTTGTTCTGGTACGTTTCGCTCTGGCTCCAAAGGTGTTGGCGCCTCCGCCTGTAAACCTTAAGCCGGCCAACGCAGGCTCAACAACTCATTGCGCTGGAGGAACAGAATCCTCACGTGCGCGCAGTTCTGAATTGCCAGGGCACGCCGGTTTCCCATTCCGCCCGGCTGGCGTCGCGGCCCCAGCTTCCGGCTACAAATTAGAGCCGCTTCTCACTTTGTGTGCATATGCAGGCACGCCCAAGCGTGAAAACGTGGGAGCGCAGGGCGACTAAGGCAAGGTTACAAGCTTGATGCAAAAACAGCAGCGTTCAACTATGTCTTGCAAAGGCGAAGGCGAAAGCAAAAGAAAAGGCTGCTCCAAAGAAGTTTACCAAACAGGCCACGTTACTTATTTGCCAATACCCTCTGATCCCAAATGTTGCTGAGGCGCTGATATAGAAGAAGGCCCATGATACCTCATTCTTACCTTTGTCAAACAATTTCTTGACGCCAGGCCGAAGAGCTCGGCTTTGCTGTGGAGGCTTGCTCTCGCAGAGTCATGTCTTCCTTCATCCCACCTCACCTTCAGGCCCTTCAGGTCGTTCCGCCGCGGCGGGTTCTCTTCACTGCTCTTCACGAGGAATGAAGAAGCCAAAGGCGATGAAGGGCTGGTGAAGAGGCCGGCCAAGAAGTGATGCATCGGGGCGCCTTTTGCCGGATGATTTGGGGCCACCGGCGGCCCCACGGTTTTTCAATGCTGCAGCCGATTTCACTTGTGCAGCAGCCAAGAAGTATGGAAGAGCCATTCGTCGGATGACTTGGTCGCCCGTCAGGCCCAGGTGTTCCAATGATGCTGCCGACTCCATTTTTGCAGCCAAAAATGGCAGGGAAGCGTTCCTGCGTTCATGACGATGGCAACATACGGTAAACATGCTCACTCCACAGACTTGTATGTATATCATTGCACCTTCGCTCAAAGGCTTGAGGTGGTTAGGCGGAGCCGCTGACTCCATGGCGCTTCGTGCCGCTGATTTCTTGTGTATATCATGGCGCTGCTATTCTGAATTGTCGGGTGCTGGGCTTTTCACAGTAGTGCACCGATATCCTTGTTGACCCCGGGATGGCCCCATAGTTTCCAATCCCGTAGGCATCCTGCCAGGTTTGCCCCTCCAGTCGAATTCATGGCTGCTTGACAGGTACATTGGTCCTTCCCCGGCCAGTACGGAGCTTTGTCCAATCTTCTTTGGCTTTTGGGAAGTGGAGCCAGTCCTTCCCTGCTCGCGTCCCGGCTGGGACGAGCGGCCTGCTGGCTTGAAGAACTCACCGAGCCCTAAGGCTTTGAAACAAGTAGAAGAGCCGAGCGCGCTCAACCCCTGGGCTTAGCAAGAAAACCAAGGGTTTATCCTTGGCTGGGTCATCGTGAAGTCTGCCCTACAGAACTGGACGAAGCACGCGCGGAGCATATTTTCGTTTTGACGAATTTTTCAAACTCATCATATGCTCCAGGCGCAGATTTCAAACTGATCACATGCTCCAGGAAACAGCTGCGCGGTGCAAGCAAAGAAGAGGCGCATTGCTTAGTGCCCGTTTTGATCTAGATTTTTTTCTTGGTGCATTTTGACTTGGTGCATTTTGACTTGGTGCTCTGGTGAGTTTTGTCTTGGTGCATGTTGCTCTGGTACGTTTTGTCTTAGTACCTTCCACTCTGGTACGTTTGGTCTTGGTACGTTTTGTCTTGGTACGTTTTGCTCTAATTTGTTGTGTCTTGGTGCATGTTGCTCTAGTATGCTTTGTCTTGGTAACCTCCGCTCTTGCTGCGGTAGCGTTTTGTGCTCGGGCGTTTTGCTCTTGTGCTGCTTGTGCTGCTGTTGGCTTGTTGAGCGCCTTTTAGCCATTTTTTGGCTGGTTCTAGCTGCTCTTGTTTGCTTTTGGTTGTTTTTGCCTGCTTTTTGGCCTGCCCCTTGTTGTTTTGTGGGCATTTTTTGGGACGCCTTCCGTCATTGTCGTTGCTTAACTTGAGTAATAAACAATATTCCCGGCGCCGCCCGCGCGAAAAGCAATGCGCATGCCCCAAAAATGCCCTGCCTTAAAAAAGGGACCGTCGGCGACGCCCATAAATATATTGAGCAAGCACTGACTGCGCAAACAAAACCCGCGTATTACAAAACAAAGAAATATTTCTACAAGCAAGAAGAGTCAGACGGCATGGATATCAACTAGAATGACAAAGATACACGCCGGCCTTTAGCAGACGTCTGACAAGTCGCGGCGCCAAGGTTCCTTTAGCTCAGTGGTTAGAGCAATGGTCCTATGAGCCATAGGTCGCGGGCTCAATCCCCGCAAGGAACATTTTGCTTCATTGTCTCGAGTCCCTTGATTTTTTTTCTGTGTAGAAGACTTGCGTTTTTTTTGGTGCCTATTGAATTTTTCTTTCATTCTTCTCATCACAAAGCCATCGCGGCCGCCAAAAAAAGAAGAGGCAAGGAGCAGATCAGGAGTGATCGGCGGGGTCAAAGCGGAGCCAAGCCCACCGGCAGAAGAAGGAAAGAAGCCGGATAGGAACAGGGAACGAGCGGAGGCCCAAAACAGGGCTTTCGAAGGGTTGTTCAGTGACGTCAACAGTGACCTTTGCACAGCCAAAAAAAAAAAAGAATCAACAAGCCAAAGTTTGTAAATATGGAGGAAGCATTTGAGAAGAGGTGGCAGCCGATTTGCGGCACTTTCGTTGTAACAGGTCATGCTTGGGACAAGTGTTGGATCCTGAATCCTGACTTTGCGTGACAAGCGTGGTGTTTTGTCGGCTTGGACTTGCTGCAAGATAGTGTTCCGCAATGGCAGGGCTGTGACGGATGATCTTGCAAAAAGTGTTAGGCCTTGACTTTCTGTGGTTGGCGCGGCGCGTTGAGCATTTTGATGTTGTTGTTGAACATTGTCAAAATGCAGGAAGCCTGGGGTCGCTTTCCGCAATGGCGGGGCTGTGGCAGGTGATGTTGGAGAAATGTTGGATCATGATTTTGTTTGGCAAGCGGCTCCTGGTGCGCTTGGAGCTGTTCTGGGATCGCTACTTGCAATGGCAGGCCTGTGACAGGTGATGTTGGAGAAGTGTTGGATCGTGACCTTGTGTGGCGCGCGTGGAATTCCGTGCGTCGCGAGCTGTTCTGAAATCGCTTTTTGCTCTTAATTGTTTTTGGCTGCTTCTTCAGTTTTTGCTTTTTGGCCTTTTGCTTGCTTCTGGCTGCTTTTGAGTGCTTTTGATTGCTTTTGGCTGTTTTTGGCTGCTTTTGGCTCGCTTCTGGCTGCTTTGGGCTGTTTTTGGCTGCTTCTGGTTGTTCTGGTTGTTTTGGGCTTGCTTTTGATTGTTTTGGCTCGTTTTCGCTGCTTTCATTGCTGTTTTGGTGTTATTTTTGGTTGCTCTTAGCTGTTTTGGCTGCCTTTTTTTGTGGCTGCTCTCGTGGCTGTTCTTGGCCGTTTTTATGTGCTTCCAGCTGCTTTCGGCTTTCTTTGACTGCTTTTCCGCTTTCTGCTATGGTAATTTTGTTTTGGTGCCTTTTGTCCTGGTAAGTTTTGCTCTGGTGCGTTGTGTCTTGGCAGGTTTTGTTTTAGCGCGTTTTGCTCTGGCACATTTTGTCTTGCTACGCTTTGCTGTGTTACGTTTTGGCCGGGCAGTTTTGCGGTGGTGTGTTTTGCGGTGGTTTGTTGTTCTTTGGTACGTTTTTTAATGTGGTGCAATTTGTGTGGTGTGTTTTGGTTTGACCATGAAGGGAGGCCATGGCCCACAGGTGCTAGTAGACATTCAACGTGATGTGCTTTAGGGACATGTAGTTGGCCCAATAGTTTATTTGTTTGCATTTGTGCAATTTAATTTCAGTTTGCGTAGCTGGCGTAGCTTTAGATTAGGTTGCGGATTTGATGGGGATTGGTTCATTGTCTTTTTATTACATCTTGGAGGGTCCCAACTTCAATTGCCAACTTCAAAAATTCTTTGCCAGCATCCTCTTTGGGCAGAGGTCGAAGAAAGCGATCAATGGTGGAAATCGCTTCGGCCGTTCGATGTTCGCAGCGTGACGCGCTACGCGCGTCAATACGAAACCGCCGCAGGTTCCTGCTTGGCTGGATGAGTTTGGGCGTTGCGGCGGTGCGGTACAGATGTTGAGGGCCCGTGACGAAGTAATTCTGGTTGTTCGCGGTCGAAAAAATATATGCCTTCCAGCGACTTGAAAAACCTGTTGTGTCTTGCGCATCCGCCCTGCAGGTGAGACGCTCAAGACGGGCGAGTGGGTGAAGGTCACCCACAGAGCCCGTGGCCGCGGCAAGTTCCTCAAATTGGAGGGTGACCGCGGGTTCATCTTTGCTGAGTCTCGTATCTTGGAAGCGGAGAGCGACTTGGGGTAGAGGCGATGGATGATGGGGCAGGCATGAACCGAGAATCTTATGGGTCAGCATGATCCACCAAATATTGTTGGCCCCGCGACCCATCATAGTTAAAATGGCGCAATGATATACAATGCATATGGAGGACTCTGCCCGGTTGTTGCTTTTTTTTCCAGAATTTTCCGGCCCTCTCTCCCTCTTTCTCTGTTTTTCTTTTTCTCCTTCAATGCCGATTTTCTTTTTGAACGATTTTGAACGTGCTTGAACCTGTTCCATCCTGTTCCTATAGATATTGCTTTGCTGAGTTGGTGGATCAGTTTTCTCTGTCTACTATAACGATTGTAGTACGCTGGCTTTCCACAAAGTTGGATGGTACTCCAAAGCCCATATCGAGAATCGACGCTTGTCAACGCAATGTTTTCACGTTCCAGGGGCATCCCCGAAAGGAATGCGTTTTGCATGTGGTTTTTTGGTGTCGGCCTTGCAGGTGTCATTGGAATCATGAAAAAACAAGTGTTATGAAAACCAATCCAAAATAAAGATGTCAGGATTGTGGGAGGCCAAGGGCATTTGGGCCACGCATTTTCAAACTCCGGCGGGGCTGAACATCGACAGGCAGCGGCTTCAAGCTATTTGAAGCCCATGGCGCAGCAGAATCGAAGGATGAATCTCAGCTGCAAGAAACTGACAGGTGGACAGACATGCAAAAACAAAGGTGGGAAGGCTTTCCCTGGCGGCAGTAATCGTATCAAACATTTCAACCTGCCCCGTCTGAAAATTCTGAAATTGTTTAATCGGGACGAGACATGACAGCAACATTGAGCATTTCATATCCGCTTCGTATTTGAAGTGGGCGGCGGTATTGATCTTGATGTAGCAAATTTCGAACAACAGATCTTTCTTTTTCTACCAAAACTTGTTTATAGCAGGTCAAGAAGGTGCCGCGCGACCATCAGACTAGCTTCAACTGCTCCTGCGTATGTGAAGTGACTTAGCGTCAAACGTGATCAGATTTGATCGCCAAGGAACGCACGACGTGGCAGTGGAACTCTTCGCGCCATCAAGGATGGCAGGGCCGCAAGTTTCTTGACTGCGAAATTCCGTTTTTCTTGGCGTCCTCGCCGGATACCACGTTCTCCACGTTCTGGTCTTGAAAATGCCTGGTGTGACAGTCGCAGGGGAGACATGCAGCCAGCTGCAAGTAGTAGACTCTTTCATGCAGTCATATGAGGTGGTCCAAGAGCTGGGAGAAGATGGATGAATCTCAGCTGCAGGAAACCTAGAAACATGCAAAAGCAAAGGAGGAAGCCTCAACTCGAAATTCTCAATCTTTCACTCCCAACATGCGCCAACAATTTCAGCCTGCACCGCATTCTGTACTTTTGCTGCGGCAGGATGTGACAGGAACATTCTGTATCATTCTGTATCATTCCGTGGCTTTGTGATTGCAGTGGGTGGTGATGTTGATCTGATCTTCTTGTGAGAAACAAGTGACATCAGCCCAACAGATCTTTCTTTTTCTACCGCATACTTTTTAGCAGGTCAATGCAGGTGGTTAGCCGCACGACCATCAGACTAGCGTCGATTTCTGCTAGATCCTGCACACGCGGAGCATTTCAATTTTGTATCAAGCAGAATCAAACTTGATAAATCCCCGCTCTCGAATGCTAAACCGCCCCCTAAAACGAAACACCCCTGGATTTTTATATTTGGGAATATTTTCGTATTAGGGGTCCCCGGTACCTCCTAACAAGAGGTATACGACTGTAATTGTTTTTGTTTTGTTTTCGATTTTTTTCAATAGTCCTTTATTCCAATTTCCAACCTATTCAAAATGGTGAAAAAAAGCTTTACGGAGGAACTCCCGAATTATACCAGCATAGACCCCAGATAGCGCCGATCCAGGGCCACAAGGCAGACAAAGGAAAGACAAAGGGGAGACAAAGGAAGACAAGCATGAGCAGCGGCAGAGCAGCGGCAAACAAAGCGCCGATCCAGAGCCACAAGGGAGACAAAGCAGGGGAGACCAAGGAAAACAAAGGGAGACAAGCATGAGCACCGGCAGAGCAGCAGCAAACAAAGCGCCGATCCAGAGCCACAAGGGAGACAAAGCAGGGGAGACCAAGGAAAACAAAGGGAGACAAGCATGAGCACCGGCAGAGCAGCAGCAAACAAAGCGCCGATCCAGAGCCACAAGGGAGACAAAGCAAAGACAAAGGGAGACAAACGTGAGCAGCGGCAGAGCAGCCGCAACAAAAGCGCCGATCCAGAGCCACAAGGGTGGCAAAGGAAAGACAGAGGGGAGACAAAGGCGAGACAAGCATGAGCAGCAGCAGAGCAGCGGCAAACAAAGCGCCGATTCAGACCCACAAGGGAGACAAAGGGGAGACAAAGGGAGACAAAGGGAGACAATGGGAGACAAGCATGAGCAGCGGCAGCACGGCAGCAAACAAAGCGCCGATCCAGAGCCACAAGGGAGACAAAAGGACACAAAGGGGAGACAAAGGGAGACAAGCATGAGCAGCGGCGGAGCGGCGGCAAACAAAGCGCCGATCCAGAGCCACAAGGGAGACAAAGCAAACACAAAGGGGAGACAAAGGGAGACAAACGTGAGCAGCGGCAGAGCAGTGGCAACCAAAGCGCCGATCCAGAGCCACAAGAAAGACAAAGGAAAGACAGAGGGGAGACAAAGGCGAGACAAGCATGAGCAGCAGCAGAGCAGCGGCAAACAAAGCGCCGATCCAGAGCCACAAGGGAGACAAAGGAAAGACAGAGGGGAGACAAAGGCGAGACAAGCATGAGCAGCAGCAGAGCAGCGGCAAACAAAGCGCCGATTCAGACCCACAAGGCAGACAAAGGGGAGACAAAGGGAGACAATGGGAGACAAGCGTGAGCAGCGGCAGAGCAGTGGCAACCAAAGCGCCGATCCAGAGCCACAAGGGAGACAAAGGAAAGACAGAGGGGAGACAAAGGCGAGACAAGCATGAGGAGCAGCAGAGCAGCGGCAAACAAAGCGCCGATTCAGACCCACAAGGCAGACAAAGGGGAGACAAAGGGAGACAAAGGGAGACAATGGGAGACAAGCATGAGCAGCGGCAGCACGGCAGCAAACAAAGCGCCGAACCAGAGCCACAAGGGAGACAAAAGGACACAAAGGGGAGAAGAAGGGGAGACAAAGGGAGACAAGCATGCACAGCGGCAGAGCAGCGGCAAACAAAGCGCCGATCCAGAGCCACAAGGGAGACATAGGGGAGACAAAGGCGAGGCAAAGGGAGACAAGCATGAGCACCGGCAGAGCAGCTGCAAACAAAGCGCCGAACCAGAGCCACAAGGGAGACAAAGGAGAGACAAAGGGAGACAAAGGGAGACAAGCATGAGCAGCGGCAGAGCAGCGGCAAAAAAATACGCCGATTCGAGGCCCTACCATTGAGAAGTAAGAACCCTTATAGCTTGTCAGCTATCTGGGGAATTATAGATAAAACCTTGATACAAAATGTTGTGGTTTTCGACCTTTTCCTTAAGGAAAAATTTGCCCGAACTTTTTAAAAACATATGAAAGGAAGCTGTACAAAGGAAACCCCTAGTAAATGAAACGCTTTAATCAACAATTTTTTGGTTTTCGACCTTTTCCTTTAGAGAACCATCTCCAAATCTATGCAAACATTGTGACAAGCAGCTGTACGAAATAAAGAAATGATGAGAAATGAACAACCTTACACCTTTCCAAATGCTTTTCCAAAAACCTACACGGAAATTGCCAAGAATACATATAGATATTTTTTAATCATTAGTTTTATTCAAACTGACCAGATATGTGTACAGTTGTGAATGCATCTTGTGATGTACATTCATAGATGCCTTGTTTGGCTCAAGCTTATTTACAGCTTTCACTTGTCAGTGGTCCGGGAAAAGTGTGTGGCTGTGCTGTGATTGACTTGGCAGTCATTGGATTTACGAGCCCAAATATTCCGTTCAGAAACGCCTCAATAAAAGGCTTCTTGTTGAGGACCACAAAAACCCTGCGCCAAGCGTTTCTTAATTGAGGGATTTAGGATGTGCTGTTTTGGTATTGGTTGGTAAATGCGACAGTTCAGGAATGCAATCAACCCTACCCACAAAACAGGAACAAGTCAGGACCTTTCCAAGACGTTTTTTTAAGGGTTAAGTAAAGGGGAGCTGACTATTTCTGACTTGTGATTGCCAAGCCCAGGAGTCCCAAAAATGGCGCGCGAAGAAAAAGTTTTGGAAGGGTCAAAGGCCTCAAGAGCACGGCGCTTGGATGTTTCTTCAGAATTTAATGGCATCTCCTGAAAGGGTTGGTGGGAGCGTTTGATATTTTCCCAGAGAGCCTTCACCCGCTCTCAAGCGAAATTTCATGGTCGCTACTTCAGCCTCGGGTTAAATCTTTTCAGACCAAACTCTAGGTTCAAATCTTGAAGATGTCGGGTGATAGTCCCCGGGGAGAGCTATTTGAGGTACGGCAGCATTTGGAAGTGATCCAGGAATGCTTTACAGATCCCAGAGTGGAAAAACGATGCTTGGAAAATTTGCAGGTCGAGCTATGGGGCAGCCTGCATAAGAAACTAAAGAAACCATCCATTTTGGGGATTGATCTGGATTCATGAGGTCCATTTTTTCCGGCCGGTCATGGGCCAGTTTGGCACTCAGCTTGGACTTCCTGGCAGCTTGGTGGGTGAAAACTTGAAAACATGGGATAATGGGGTTATGAGTCCATGGAGTACCAAATTGACTCTCAGAGGACCAACTGCTAAATGTTTTTCCCCGCCTGCCAGGTGAGAGTTGTTAGATTTTATGTTAGTTGCCGTCGTCCTCCTCCTCCTTCCTTTTTCCTTCCTTCCTTCCTTCTCCTCCCGTGCTGGACCTCAACCACGACCATGCACACCCAGTGTTCCCTGCCGGACCTCAACCACGACCATCCACGCCCAGTGTTCCTTGCCGGACCTCAACGCATATGCCAAAAGCTATGCCAGATAGAATGCCAAAAGCAATGCCAGATACAATGCCAAAAGCTATGCCAGATAGAATGCCAAAAGCTTTGCCAGAAAGAATGTCAAAAGCTATGCCAGATAGACCTGTGTCATATTTGCATGTAATGGTGGGGATCGCGCGAAAGTAATTTTGCACACGTCACGTTTTCAGACTTCATGAAATTCTTGAAGAATGAATTTCCTGGGCACGGCTATCGCAAAACCAGCTGTTGGTTGATCATTGGGAAAGCTGAATATTTTCGGGAAATGGTTTGCAAAATATTTTTGACCATCCATGCTTCTGCGGGAATCCCTGTACCAATGCAACCATCATTGCTGAGAGTTCAGAGGTATTATGCCTCGTGTTTTTCCGTTTGCATAAATCAAGTATAGGGATTGATATGGCACTTGTCTTCTGGCAAGTCATCGCTCTCGAGCGGTACTCAAGTCCTGCACTCTGGGTCCGTCCTTGAGATCACACAGGTGGCATGTGCACTGGTCTTTCCGCGCTTAGAATACTCTTGGCCTCCACCAGAAGTAACATCGCAGGCAACTGAACTGGCCTTGTTGCCATTGTCATTCATGGCGATGCAAGATGCGAAACCAGTTTTAGTGGATCTTCGGCGACCCTCTCAGCTTTGCGGCTCAGAAAGCGCAGAAACACAGAAGGTGTGCTGATTATCGATCCATGGCGTTGGTGGACTCGGTCATCTTGGAGGACGCGGAACTTCGGGAGGCTATGGGCTGTCATGCGCCAAGAAAAGACGAAGCGAACCCATGACAGTCGTCCCGGGATGGGGCTCCAGGGCAGATTAGCCGGTGGGCAGTGGATAGGGGCCGCTGCCAGGGCCATGCTGCCATTGTAGAAGGTGAGGGGGATGAACTTTGATGCAGCCATCTGACGCCACACTCAAACACGCATATGTACCGCGCATGTTTGCGTGTTCTTGTTTGCACGCTGATGTTAATTTGCATGTCCAGCCCAACAGGTTAATCTTTATTGCAGTCATTGTGGTCGTTCTGACTGCGGATCTTGCTGCATGCCACGCCCATCTCACTTCGGAAATGCAACTTATGTTTGTTGCATTCTTTGCGCAACAATTCTTGCTCCCCTCTCCCTCATGTCCTTCCTCATGGTCGTTTTTCCCGGTCCTTTGGGTTTGTGGTGCTCCCGACAATTCGCTGCGAGGGGACCTGGCACTGCGAAACTCTCAGACAGCTTGCGGCGCTACCAGTCACGCAGAATACATGTTCGTCCAGACGCGAGTTTACACATGCCGCACTATGTGTTCCTTTTGTAAGAGATGGCAGCCCCACATCATCTGCCAGAGGACGCGCGCGCAATGTATTTCTTTTTTGTTAAATGAAATGTTAGAGTGTTTGCCAGCCTGCTTGAACAGATGACTTCAAAGTAAAGGTGTCAGAAGTGGCCGGATCCTGTCATTTTTTTCAAAGCGGTAGAAACAATTGGCCTAGATGTCAACAGGAGCGCCAGTCTACATGCAAACTTTACGTGTCAGAATTCATAATAGACATGGTTAATCTTTTTGTCAGAACGCACGTCACTGCAGATGTGACTTGAACATGTTGGACTATGCGCCAGTAAGTCGAAAAAGTGCGAGGACGCATTGAAGAATTTACGTCAGTCTATTTGTCAGAGCAATTCCCAGCTTGTGCGAAAGAACACATAACACACAACAGAACCAAGGTCCATACATAGCAAACATGGCAGTTACCATAGCATCATTGAACATCATCAAGCATCAATGAATCATCCTGAACACCTAGAATTCTTGATTGACCGCATCAAACATCAATCAAACATCCCAGACAACTAGAAATCATCATTGGCCGTCATCAATCATCAATCGGCCATCCTCAACAAACAGAAACCATGACTGAACATCGTCAACGTTCAATTGACCGCATTCAACCATCAATGCTAGTGGTCCCGGAAAACTAGAAACCATCATTGACCACTTTCAGCCACCACCCATTGCTACAACTGTCCGTGGCGTAGGACTGCTCCACCAGCGCATCGGATGTGGCTCGTGCAAATATTGAAACATTGTGTGGTTTTTGAAGACATCGTGTTTTGGGAAGGCATGAATTGATGTTTTTGAAGGCTCTTGGTTCCTATTGTGATACATGATTAGTTTTAAACGGTGAATCAGATCATTATCGTGCTTATTGGATAACCAGCCATGAGCCAACTCTTATCAATTCTTATTGTCGATCCTAGGCAGAGCGTGAACAACCGACTGCCACAGGAGCTGCGGGCTCAGTATTTCATGCTTTGTCATACTATTTTCTTCAACCACGAAGTCCTTTGGCTCAGGCTGCCTTGCAGCTCCTGTTCAAGAAGGTGCTTCGTCTGAGCGAGCCTCAAGTACGAAGCTTTTTTCCGTCGTTCTGCGTTCAATTTCTGCGTTCCAGGTCGTGGCAGCTTCGGGACCGTCTGGGAAGCCGAGCAGTGTCGAGCTGAGACACCGCCCCATCGTAATCACGATTGATTGCTAACCGCTTTTAGCCCCATTAGGCACAGCAAAAGTTACTGTGCCTAAGATATGGGGTTTGGTACCAACCATGTTTGGTATTCTTTTGTTACAAGACAAGAAGAAAATTGACCAAGCAATGAAACAACAGCCAAAAAACATGGGACGAAAAGCGCGGAGAAAAAACAAGTGAGAAAACAGAAGTTTGTGCGCGCAAGTCAGCGCAGCCCAAAACCATTTGAAGGCACCTGCCAGCTTCGGAATTTAAAGGCGCCGGTGAATCCTGGAAACTTCCGCCCTCAGCTTGCCCGGGCACTAGTGGTAGTGGCTATCAACCGAATGTCAATCTAGCGAGGAAGCATACCTGCGTCCGCAGGGTGTCTCCTGGCACCTTCGATCACAAAGAGGAGATGGCATGGCTGGCCACCTGGCTATGTGTGTGTGCGTGTTTCGTTAAGGGTTGGATCTGGTATGATTTAGTGGTTTGTTCATACTGAATGGGGTAGTTGGTGGTTGGTAGTTGGTGGTTGGTTGTGATAGTCGATGGAGTTGGTATCTACTTCATATCAAATGTATGTCTTTTTTGGTCAGTTTGTAGTTGATCATCCGCTACTATTGGTTGGTTTACTAGTAGTTAGTTGATTACTATGTTGATTGATTGGTGTTGCTGGTTGCTGGTGAACTAGTCTGGCTGGTTGGCGGCGGTGAGTAATCAATGGTTGCTGGTGAATCATGGGGTCATGGGGAACGGTGGCTGGTGGCTAGTGTTAGCTTCAGCTGTCAGCAAGAAATAGCAAAAACAAGTTGAAGGTGGCGGTTGATAGGATGGATCTGCCATGTGTTAATCTGGTGGTTCAAACATGTTTTTCCCTGCTGCTATTAACCCTTAGTTGGTTGACTAATATTTTTCATAGGGGTTGAAAACCAGCAGCCAGCAATCAATCGTCAAAGGGATCGCGGGCAACCCAGTACCAGTGAATGACCTTGATGCGCCAATCGCCCCTGGTTCCTGCTGTGAATTTGTTCATACTGGGTGCGAATGTTTCATCTCCCAGAAAACCTGGCCACGGCGGGTAATGGTTGAAATGGCTCATCATATATGGTTTTGGAATTTAACGAATGCTGGCGGGTAATGTCCTAATATTGCATCATGGCGCAGGCGGGCAAGTAGATAACAAAATGAACAGATGTTTTGTTGGTTGACTAGTATTTTCATAAGGGTTGAAACCACCAACCAGTAATGATCATTATCGGCCATTATAGTCATGATCATTCTATTGCATCATATATAGTGTGGTTCACCACAAACTAACCATGGTTGAAACCACCAACCAGATCGTCAAAAATGGTACGGATGGTTTCGTTTCATGACCTGGCCAGCTCTTTTAAAGATTCAGAGCGCTGGCGACATGTGGCGCTCGGTGCTACTGTTGGTTTCATATCTGAATGTGCAACGTGACCACTATACCTGGAGGGCCAGCTCGTTTTTTACATCTGATGCCAATATTTTTGATGTTTCAGGTCAGCCACTTCTAGAATCCTTACTCCCAACAAAAGGAATGAGTAGTGTTGTTGGGGCTTGCCTTACATTTGGCACCTACCCCACTGCAGAGGGCCAAAGGACTGGCTCTTGGGCTCCAAGTGGGTACCCAGTGAGGTGTATGATTTCAAAACCTGAAGAGGATCCATAGCTGAGGTTGACCTTGATCTGGAAATCTTCAAGGCAGCTCTGAGAGTGCAACTTGCCGGCCACAGGCATGGCTGATGTGGTTGATTTGGATTGCCTTCAAGCTTAGCTAAAAGCTTTGTTGACCATGAACCTTCATCATGCAGGACTGTTGATCGTCAGCTCCATGAACCCCAAAAACCATCATGTTTACAGGTGGTATAACCCATATTTTGGAAGGCAAAACCAACCTTTGTTAAGGGTTTTGGTTGCTGATTGTAAGGATTGTTGTTTTTTTCTGCGGGCAGCTGAGGTATCTCTGCATGGGACCGCCCGTGCCCGAAGACCCCTTCCTTCCCACAGTGCGCCTGGCGCCGTGGCTGGCCAGCCCCTTGCCGGACAGCCTTCCAGTGGTTCATGTCGTGGCGTAGCGGCCTTGGTGGCAAGGCGTTGGAGCATAGGGGGATGGCCTAAGGTCTTGAGTTGGAGCACAAGAAACGGTTGGGGCCTACAACTCATGAGTTGGAGCATTGCTGTTGACCAAACTCAACGATTTGATACCATGTTGAGGGGCGCAGCTGCGTGCAATAGTTGCGGTCATTGAACCTTTGATATGGAGTACAACATATTCGAGGTTGTCGGGTACATATATTCATAAATTCCCAACAGTTTCAAGTGCGCCCTTTTATGATGGCATCACCGGTTCCCTGAAGGCAAAACACTTTCCAGCATGATAGCGCCCAACTTAAGAAATGGGATTTTTTTTGTGAATGGGTGTTCATCGTTCACATTTACCCATCCTTGGGCCATTCGTCCAACTAACAGACCCAGAGGTTGTATTCACTGAACCCCAGGAACCAGGGACTCGAACCCCCGAACCACACCAAGTATATAGATTAAGACACCTTGTGGAGTCTTGAACGGTTTCAGGCTATGAAGAGTTTCCTAAGGCTACTATGACCCATTAGGCCTTCATAGTTTCTTGTTCATTGTAGTCTGGCAAATTGTGGATGAAAAGAACCTTGTTGTTTCTATTAGTGTTCATTTTATCTACTGGTTGTTGTTTCTGTTGTATCTATTGGGGATCAGTAACTGAAAGCATTTCACACACTGAAAATGTCGAGCTGTTGCGGTAGTTCCCATGAGGGGATCAACGCCAGTGAGGATCCTTCGCCGGCTCATACGGGGGAGGGAACCTCCAAAATGGTTGGTTTATTATCGTAAATGGTCAATAAACTGGATGGTTTGGGGGGTCCCCTATTTTGAACACCACTCTTGGTTGAGCATGTTCGATCATTGAAGGACAGTTGATGACCACCGTTGCATTTTGCTCTTCGTATTGCCCAGGTTGGGTCGCTATTGGTTGCACACAATTGGGCAGGATGTGATTAACCGCTGGTGTGTCAATGGTGGTTGGAGATTGGAGATGCTTAATCAAGGGCTAATTGATGAATGATGATCTTTTGCCAGGCCATTGATATCATCATCATCATCATCGTCGTCGTCATCATCATCATCATCACCATCACCATCATCATCATCATCATCATCATCATCGTCATCATCATCGTCATCTTCATCGTCATCATCATCATCATTGATCATCATCATCATCATCATCATCATCATCATCATCATCATCATCATCATCATCATCATCATCATCAACAATTCAGCATTCTTCACATTGCGCACTTGTTCACAGAAGAGAGCCATCTCAGGAAAATATGCCATTGAAGAGGCCCACTTTGCAGATTCCAATGCATCTGGCCTTAACAGGAACTGCTCCTGGACGGAGGGATTTCCCCAAGCTGCACAGGCAGCGGTTCCCTTAACACTGTACGGGGGTATATCTCCACATATTGGTGATCAACAGCAACAGCTGATCATTGATCACTACTAATTAACAGCTGCTGCGAACCATCCGAGAATGGATAGTGGTTCGTATTCCAACAAAGACTTTTCTGGTCATTTTTAGGAATTTTGCCAGGAGCACAGAGTTTTGATCCATAGCCCCTAGCCATGGTATGGATATATTCAAACTATGGGTACGTGGGGGAACCCCCAAACCGTCCAAGTCGGATCAGGAAAACTGCATGTGTCCTTGGGTCCGTTTCTTGGTGCAGTTTTTGCCGTTCGAGTTGTGCATTGTCATTGTCATTTCACGCGCTGTCTCTGTGATCGCGTGACTTCAGAAAGTGTGCGATTCCACAAGTTGGTCCTACTGTCGGTGCTAAGATACCATGATGAACCCTTTGAGTTGACACTTCATAGTGGATGATTGGTGATACTGAGCTCCCTCTTCTAACCAAGCATACTTGGCTGGAAAAGACACCAAGATTAGTCATGATCGATAGCTCTCAGCCTCACTGCCTTTGAGGTGCACCAGCTTTGTTTGGGACCGATGCTTCCGGTGGATCCCGGTGCAGGTGCGGTGCACTGCAACTGGGGTCGTTGGTGAATGGAAACACCTTGGAACAACCAGAGATGGGTGGCTATGGATCAATATCAATCAACCAGCCAATGGTTAGTGGTTAATCATAGGAGATAACAACCAAGAATAATAGGGGATATACCAGCTATATCCAGCTATATATGGCTGTGGGCCAAGCAGTTAGTCCACCAACAATGGGGGTGTAAGTTCACCAACAATTATAGGGAAAACAATGGTGAATGATAGGGGAACCGGGAGTAGAGGGTTTTGACCCAAATCCAGGTGAAGGAAGATGAGCCAACCAAAAATGAGTGAGGATACATGATGACAAAATACAATGATTATTAATTAAGGCTTCATCATAATTCATCATTGTTTAAAATGATTAACGCTTCATTCACGATGATTGAATAGCGACTACTAGGTGTTTCATAACGATGAAGAAGTTAACAATGAGAGATAGGTGTTCCGTTGATGAATTAGCGCAACAAAAACATGTGATATAGATAATTCATGAAAGATCCATATTTGCAAAGCCACATTGTTTTCCCATCAAAAGCTGGTGTTTGTTCCGTAAAGTATTGTAGCCATAGATACAGATTAGACAGTTGAGAATCATCGTTTATAGCTGTTTGTTGGTGCTGATTGCCAATGACCATCGCAGATGCTGGCCTGACATATGTTAAGTAGAGTTTACGTACGAGGTTAACTAACAACAATAATACGTGGTGGTATAGTTTGCAGAATCAGTTGGTAACTAAAAATGACCACGAAATGAGTTTCAAGTGGTAATCATGGTTACCACTATTACAGTAATTTGTGTGTAAAAGCAACACGTGTATATAATTGTCAAGCAGCCCCAGAATGCAGAATGCACAACACCATAATATTCGCGGCAGAAGATTCCCAAGTGAATAGATTTTGCCATATCTGGGGTTTCTGAAAATGCGGGACCCCAAAAATGGTTGTTTTATTTCTGTAAATGGTCAATAAACTGGATGATTTGGGGATACACCTATTTTGAGAAACACCCATATTTGGACCATCTTGGATGATTTGGGGTAGTCACCGTCACCCTTGGTCAATTGACCATTCCATTTCCATTTGTTTTCTCTTGTCGATAAACATTGACCTTCGTTAATATAATGTAGCAATGGAATGTCCTGAATTGATGATTTGCTTAAATTTGCTTCTTGGAAAATGGTCATCGCTCATCGCTTCCTTTTAAGTCAGCTAAGTTAGCTTACCAGAGCATCTCACTATATCTCACTACCTTTTCTGCTTGATTATCCTCTATGTTTCACAGGACATTTGCGTACAGACCCGCTTCTGGACTCGGAGAGGGGGAACATAGTACCTTGCCAGCGGTCACCATGTTCCACTGATTGGTGGCTAGAAATGTTTGGTATCTAAATGGCACTATCAGTTCAGGAAGTGTATCACGTGTAGCAGGTAGTTGAGTAACTTTAGAAACTATCCCACTGGATAGCAGAACATTGATCGGAGGTTTCGATTGAGGTACCATGGTTTCACCTTTGATCTGCAACAAAGATACTATAGTGACTATCCCTTTGATCACCATCTTTTTGAAATGCAAAGCTGAGGTACCTGGCCCGAAGGCTTTCAGCCAGACCACGGGTCAACGACTACTGAATCCGTGGTGACTACGACTGCCTTGGCCCGGTTACAACAGGTATCATACTGATACCCCCTGGTCACAATTGTCGGGTTATAACCCACCAAAGTATAGATACATCCACCATAAGTGGTACAGTACAGTAGTTGCCCTAGTGAACGATCCTAGGTCAGCCAACTGGGGATAACTGATACCACTCTTCATCAACAGCTCCAGGTGTGCCGCCCTGCTTGCAGCAAGAAGCACGGATGGCCTTAGACACGGCTTTGGCACGGTGGAAGGAGGAGAAACGCGGCGGGGATGGGTCCACGGTGTGGAGGTTTGGAACCCAGTATGAAACAGACCCTGGGGGGTTACCTAGGAGGTTGTCATGTTCAGCCAGGAGTGGTTACCTAAGGGGTTATCCCCTCAAGAAAACTGGTGCTTTTCCACCAAAATGGCTCCCTACAGGTCAAGTAATGGGTTGATGATGACATCCCAGAGTGGTTTCTAAAGGATTCCCAACTACGGGGATGTGACCGGTACTTGTATCAGAATCAAAGCAACTGATTACAGAGGTGCCATTTGTGGGCGGGTTCGTAGTCACACATTTACCAACTGCGGTGTTCCCTTCGCCGGTTAAAAATGATATCTGGCTACCGGTGATTAATCATGGTGCCGCTACATGTTGTTTGCTCTGAGTATACTCAATTGTCCAAACACAAATGGATGTTTCTCAAAATAGGGGACCCCCAAATCATCCAGTTCATTGACAATTTATAGTATATAACAAACCAACCATTTTTGGGGGTCCCATTTTTTGAGAACTCCCCATATGGATTTGTGTGGGCGAGTCAAACGAACCACATACCCAGCTTGTACATCAGCAGTATCATTGCTGAGACCTCGAAGTTGGTTGGTTGTTATGGGTTATTGTCCATCAAGATGAGTAGGTTTCTGTTGGTTCTTGTCCCCTGAATTGGTTTGTGTTTGTTGTTGTTGTTGTTGTTGTTGTTGTTGTTGTTGTTGTTGTTGTTGTTGTTTTCGGTTCTTCATTACTTGAGATGAGCAAGAGCTGACCACGAAGCTGCATTTACCATCATTTGGTAGGTCTCGAAGGCACGGAACACTGTGCCAACATAGGTTCATGAACCATGTTCCGAAGTCAAGCTAGTCACCAGGCGGTCAGTGGCATTAGAAGCACTGGTAGTTGGATATTTATGGATGAATCAGATTTCCAGCTGGTTTCAGCTGTTTGGATCAGCCAAAACTACCGTGTTTTTGCTCTTGATTTCCAGGTGGAAGAATGGTCACCCAACCTCCAGGCATGTGTAAAGGATATATGGACCAGTTCTCAATAATGAATTCTTCATGAAGAACCATTCGACCTTTGCCTTCTGAATCATACATAGTCAACCACTTGTTTGCTATCGGTACTCTTTCTGCACATGTGGTTGCTATCGTTGCTGTTTCTGCACAAGAGTCACATCTTCATCATTACTTCGCGGGAAGAAAGCCACTATTGACAATTACCATCTATTGCTGGTTATTTCTGGTTATCAATCATGATCAGCATGACCCTCACAAGTCATTAGGAGACTTAGAGCGCTGGAATGGAAAAAATGGTCATTGACAGACATCAATGAACCAGTTGTTTCTGGTCATTTTTCTGCCCAAGCCTAATTCATTGATGTCTGTCAACCATCCTTAGCCATGTCTGGTTACCAGAAACAACAGCTGGTTACCAGCAAAAAATGGTCATAATCAGACATCAAGGATACCCCAGCCATCCTCAGCTGCACCCTGAGCTCCACAGGAGGATCTGCGCTTGCACTTGGACGGCGGTTCTGCGCTACTGACGGCCGGCAGGTGCAGCTGCGCAGGTAACCAGTGACTAGCCAGCGCTATGGATGAAGCTGGTCAAGGATTAACGATGGGTCATCCTGGGTGGTGATGATGATGATGATGAGGAGGAGGAGGAGGAGGATGAGGAGGAAGAAGAGGATGATGATGAGGATGATGATGATGAGGAGGAGGATGATGATGATGATGATGAGGAGGAGGAGGATGAGGAGGACGAGGAGGATGAGGATGAGGATGAGGATGATGATTGATGATGGTTCATCATGGCTAATGTTGATAATATCTGATGATCATTCACCGTGAGCATTCATTGATCGCTATCGTAAGCGACCATTCAGCATCAGAAGCCATGATTATCATTCAGCATCATAAGCCATGATTAAACATCATTCACTACGATCATATCATAATCATTGCTAACCCCTGTGGCTTGTTGATTTACATGGTTGGTTTGGCCATTTCCAAGCGCACCAGACCAGCCGCCAATGATAAATGCAACCATCTGGGGACCAATCCGACATGCCATGTGTGATCAATCCGACATGGGCATCGAGCTGAGGGGCACCGAGGGGTTGGATCTCTAAGCCTGGCTGTGTAGATTCTGGATACTTGTTGATATCTAGAATATACAAATCACAACTACTACTCTTGAATTTACATTTATTTGGTTGAATAGATTTCTTCAATATACACGTCTACCTGGTACAACTGTATCACTGACAGGTCAGGGACTGGTTTCAGAACAGACCAAACCTCAGATTTCTTGTTTTACCGTGGTGCACCGACCTTCCTCAATGAGTTGATACTTCTGCTGATGTTGGGTCTTTCATGCTGTCAGTGGAGATGGGACAGGTTGCCCTGTTGCTGCAGCCAAGCTTCTCGAAGTTGAAAGCGCCAAGCACGAGAAGAAAGGTGATGAAGGGATCCCACAGGGTGTTGTAAGATGTCCAGGCCCTCACCCACACGTGATGTTCCCCAATTATCGGAGGTTCGCTAGCCCAAAATCATCATGAATTCCTCGGATGTGCGAATTGCAGTTTCGATTTACATTGGCACCTCCACTTTTTGGTAAGCCTCATGGTTTAGGGCCCTGGGTGTTGCAACGATGTCCCTTAGATGGTTTTGCAGCCTGAAAACTTTCAGACTTTCGACATTTTTTGCCGCAGAGCAATGGAAAGCTGGAAATTTCATGTGTCCTTGCCCAGCGGACGGTGTGAAACGGTGTCGGTGTTGAGATGTGGCATCATTGGTGAAGTCAAAGTTGCAGCTCAACAAGCCTTGGGCCGACCTTTCTTGACGCTTGCTGGGCCTGACGGAGACCGATTGGATCCAACCAAATCGATTCAAGCTGCTGGGCTTCAAGATGGAGATACCATCACTGCAATTGCACTGCAGCCAAAGATAGTTGCAAGCAGAAGAGCCTTTGCTTTTTGGTGCATTGGGGGTGACAGGGTTGTCACATGGGGAGATCCCGCTTTTGGTGACAACAGCCGGACCGTGAGCGGTCGGCTCCGGAATATCCAAGAGATACATGCCACGGCACGGGCCTTCGCTGCCCTTTTGGCAGATGGAAGTGTTGTGACATGGGGCGATCCCCGCTACGGCGGGGACATCACCAGGGTTCAGACTCAACTGAAGAATGTTCGGCAGATTCATGCGAGTCAGCGTGCCTTTGCTGCAATCTTGGCTGATGGAAGTGTCGTGACATGGGGCAGTCCACTGGACGGTGGTGACAGCTCTAAAGTCCAGGATCGGTTGAGGAATGTACAGCGGATTTGTTCCACACACTCCGCCTTTGCTGCAATATTGGCAGATGGTAGGGTTGAGACATGGGGTCGTGACAGCTACATCAACAGCAACGGCCAGTACCTGCTTAGTGTTCCTGGGAACGTTCAGCAAGTTCACTCCACTGAGACTGCCTTTTCAGCAACTCTGGCAAATGGAAAGGTTCTGACATGGGGCAGAATCCATGCGCCTCTCTTTTCCTCACGCTTGAAGAACCCCACGTTCCAGATGGTTCATTCCACTGAAGCTGCATTTGCCGCAGTCCTGGCAGATGGAAGTGTTGACACTTGGGGAGATCCGCACTGCGGTGGAAGTGCCACCAGAGTCCGCGATCAACTGAAGAATGTCAAGCAGATTTGTCCCTCGGATTCGTCGTTTGCAGCAGTCCTGGCAGATGGGAGGGTCGTCACATGGGGCAATCGTTTTTGCGGCGGTGATAGCTCTGGAGTAAGGAACCAGCTTGTGAATGTCCGGACGATTCACTCCACAGGCTATGCCTTTGCTGCACTCTTGGCTGATCGCAGTGTTGTGACTTGGGGCGATCGAAACTGGGGTGGTGACAGCTCTGAAGTTCAGGATCAGTTGAGCAATGTTCAACAGATTTACGCCACAGCCTTTGCCTTTGCTGCAATCTTGGGGGATGGAAGTGTTGTGACATGGGGTGATCCTGATGGTGGAGGTAACAACACTAGAGTTGGGGACCAGTTTCAGCTGGCTTAGACACGCATTGCGTGTGCGTGTGCGCGAGCGAAAAGGAATACATTTGGAATCACCTTCACTACCACATGCTGCATGAGCTATAGTTTGGTGCACGTGATCGTGAACCCTCTAGCATCCTCTAGCTAATCCCATTACATACACTTATACACAGGGGGTAGTTACAGAGTACACGGCTAAATGTCTTTAAGGGTCTGGCACCATATTGCACCTCAATTGTGTTCGGCGTGTTGGCGGTTTGAATGTTAGTTTGGAAGTTTTGGCTGCGCTCAGAAACAGGCTGGAATCTTAAGGATGTCGTTACCAGATGCATGCGGAAGCCACTTTCCTGCGGATGCCCCGAAAAATTGGTGAAAGGCCTTTCACCAAGTCGGTTTTCTCAAACCTCCAATATAAACATATATTGACCATTTATAGCAATAAACCATCCATAGCTTTCGAGTTCCCAATGCCTTGAGAAATCGTGGGAAAACCGGAAAAAACTGATTTTGTGGCTTGGTATACCTGAAAAGGCTGCCTCAAAGTCTCCACGTTCAAAAGAGCAGCAACACGCAAAAATGCAGTAGCTTGGGCAGCAACATTAGCAGTAGCTTGGACTCTCCAATTTCCCTGGAAGTGCCGAACCTATCATCCGGGGATGATAGGCTTCTCTGACAAAGCAGTCAGCAGCGGAATAGACTGACTGGCTTGCTACTTTCAGGATGTTGCCTCAGTTTATTTCGGACTGGCTAGCGGATATCTTGGTGACACATTCCAGGGATTGAATTTACAGCAATCCATGGATTTGGTTCCAGGCAAACAACAAGTTTTAGTTGAGGTCACAAGCATCAGGTACGTGAGACGCAAGGCAAGCACTTGTTGCCATTGTTGCTCGTGACCTTTCCTTTTTTCACGGTTCGAGGTCAGAACATGTTGGAACCATAACGCCATTGACCATGATGAACCACTACGCAGCATCCACCAGTAACCACTATTACCTTTATTGCTCACCATCACCATCCCAACAGATCCCAACCATTCTTTGGACAGATGGATGACTTCTGTTCAGTCAACCCAATCAACTGCCAATCACTGCACGGTTTCGTTATGGCTTCCCACTAGACTGCTGGTCCCCATTAGGGTTTCCAACTGGCACCCCTGGTAGTATCGAGTCATGGCACTGTGAAAATGGATGAGATGACACAGTGCCAGGGTGCGCGTTTTGGGCCAAACTTTGAGGCGATCTAGGACTCTGGATGACCAATTGGGACAAACTTGGTGTGGGGTAAGTTGTTTCTTTGAGTGATTTGATTATTGCAGAGATTTGTCGAAAGTAGATGATTGCAGAAATCTGTAGAATCGTTGGCTTGCAAGGTTATGGTGTAAGACGATCGGTTACAGATCCATGCTGCATGGTATGGATATGTCTTCACTCGGCAAGAATGCTAACAGCAACCTATTCATGATTCAGGAAAAATATGCCCGGCTTATTCGCATGGGGATACGGGATAGCCCCAAACAATTTGAGCCTCTATTAAAACCGCCCCGATTCGCGACAAGCCGCGTGATTCATGACTAACAAACTAGATTGTTGCAATGGTTGATGGTATTAAGATGCATCCATAAATGATAATTAAAGGTCCGCAAAAAATAGAGATGATTTTCCAGATTTTGTTCAAGTGATGATCTTCGGATTTTTCGCCCAAAAAATATAGGGGTGCCGCACATGCATGGCAGGGCGCTTCTAGACGACGCGTTGGGTTCCGCGGCTCTGACGGTCCACATTTGCCAAGAAGAAGGTGGCAGGGTGGATCCGCGTAACAGTACAGGGTGATTCATCAATACAAGGGACCTCCCCAGATCCATAAAGGGTGAACTATGGTGCATATTTCTGGATAGATTTGGATAGTTGGATGGCCATCCCTTGGGGGAATTATGATAATCACTACTATCATCGTAATGAATCCCAAATGTTGGCGGATGATCATGCATAAGAGAACTGGTTTCGACCAAGGCTCATTTGATTTTTTAGTCTAGAAATCGTGCAGGGAACTATTCCACTTCAGAACCATACCCCTGACGATGGCCGTGTTTCATAACAACTTTAAATTAGCAGGCACTCTTGTCCAATAAAGATGAGACGAGTTTCGTTCTGCGACTCATGTTTAGGATTTTCACAACCAGGATATTTAGGGTTTTGACCCACAGCCTTTGTACTTTGCTCTGAGTATTGGACAACCGGTCCCAAAGACTTGTGTATGGTTGCCTTGAAACATACGCCAGATTACAGTGCACCCGAACTAGGACTACTGAACATGATGGTGCAGATCCTGACCCGATCTCCAGAAAAATCGTAGCAGGTATTTCCCATCCGAAAGCGTGCAAGTTACCGTTGCTGGTATCCAACGTGTGCCCCTTTCTGCCCGCAACATCAGACACCGCAGACACCGCAGGCACCGTTCCGCTCTGCGACGTTCTGTTGCCCAGAGACGATGAAGCGCAGCCTCTGCCTGTGGAGCTGATGGTGGAAACGGAGCCCAAGGGGTGGGCGAAGGGTTCACGGAAGCTGGCCATTGCAAGCAAGGAATGATGGGCACTATGGGAAGAATCTGGGATGAACAGGGATATGGCAAGATTGTCATATCAACCTAGCAGTGGGATGTAACAGGGATCAATATGGCAAGATGAAGTAATAATAGTCACTAGTAAGATCGACAGGAGATAGGAAAGGGATCGCATGACGTGACGCTTTGTTGTGTGGGTATTTTAGAGTTGTCATTATCATTACCATCCATCGACCATCAACCATCGATTCTTTTACACCCACAGCAGCTATTGATGAACTGATGAACCCATCAATACATATGAGCCCACATCAACCATCGGTCATCGTTCACCCACAATAGCCGTTGTTGATTCACCACCAGCCATCAAGCATCCATGAACCCATCAAAAGTCATTGATTAATTACCCACCAATTAAGCATCAGTCAAGCCATCACTTAGCCATCAATCAACCCATCAATGCTCACTGATCATAGCCATCAATCAATCCATCAACACCGATTGTCATGAATTGTCATTCATCAATATTTTTCCGTATGAGCCCCAGGATTTGACAGTCGGTTGACCACCATTCAATCATTAATGAAGCATGATTTGACCAGCAATTTACCACTCGTTAGCCCATCAAAAGCCTTTGATTATCCCATAAGAACCATGAGTTGACCCTGAAATTAGCATCAGTTGACCCTGAAATTAACCACTAATTCACCCCTTTTCAGTTGACCTTGAAGTTACCATCAGTTGATCCACTAGTGGACCACTCAACCGCTAATATTCCCTAGTTAATCAGTCTCATTATAGCACAAACATGCACTAACTTAGTTGAATGATTATGAATCACTCACCTATTACCATCAAATAACCATCAAGTAACCATCAAGTAACCATCAAATAACCATCAAATAACCATCAAATAAGCATCAAACAACCTATTTCTTTCTAGTTAATCAGTTAATCGCACTAATGCAATTCAATCAACTGATTCATCAGCTACAGGTTCAATAACCCAATCGCACGAAGCATCAAATAACTCCACCATAATAGTGATGTAATTAGTTAATTGGTGATGGTTATAGTGATATTGTACTCACCTATTGTCATTAGTTCTCCTAGCTAGTCAGTTAAAAGAACCATCCAGCCATAATCATCAAATATATGGCTGTGGGTCGAAACCTTCTACCCCTGGTTCCACTATCATTAACCATTGTTTGCCTTGTTGTTGTTGGTCATTACCCCCATGATATTGGTTGGTTAAGAGCTTGACCCATAGCCATATGTAGCTGGATATAGCTGGTTCCCCTATTATTCTTGGTTGTTATCTTCGATTATTAACCATTAACCATTGGTTGGTTGGTTAATATTGACCCATAGCCATATAAGCATCAAATAATCATTTGGTTAATTAGTTAATCAGTTAATTAATAACTATCCATCAAATTAGTGAATTGGTGACGGTTAATCAGTTAATTGCCACTATTAACCACTATAAACCGCTATAAACTGCTATTAATCATCAATCAGTTCATCAGTTCATTGCACCATCAAATAACCCTCCACCCTCCACTCCCAGGAGCCCTCGCAGTGCATCTTCCGCTCCGCCCGGGCTGCGGCTTCCCCGACTTCGCACGCGCCGCTGCTGCGCGTGCGTCGGAACGGGGCCCCATGCGAGGCACCAAGGGACGACGCAAAGGGTGGTGGGTGGTTATACATTTGTAATGAACTTGGGATTTGGAGGTGACTCTTTGTATCATCGTGATGATGATGATGATGATGATCATCATCATCATCATCATCATCATCATCATCATCATCATCAGGAGCAGCAGCAGCAGCAGCGCACGACCATCATGACCATCATGACCATCATGACCATCATTGCCATGGTTGAAGCCACTGTTGTGGACCGAATGACTCTGGCAAATGAAAGGCAGTGCGACCAGAGTGCTGGCGTTCCAAATCCTTCAGCGGATCCCTTGTGAACATCCAAACAAGTCAATGATGACAGTGATTGGTTATGGTTTATGATGGCAAATGATGATTGATAAATGATGGATGATGCTAGTTCACATGAGTTCCCAAGATAATCATGCTAATGAGGAGAATCATCTTAATGATGGGTGATAATGTCACTATTTGCACGACTGATGGCAAATGCTGGTACTAGCTAACATTTTGAGCCAATGGTCAGCCAACGGTGGTCACAGCTGGCCTACCTTTACTGGGAGGTTCACCTTGGGAGAATTCATGATCCAATCCTTCCCGACCGTAGACAAGTACGAACCAAAAGGCATAGATACACACATAGGAACATGCGCATTCGCATCTCTGCCATATTCTTTATATACATGCATCCTCCTGCGTACTAATACACATCTATAAATCCATGTGTATCTAGACATGCAAAGTATGCGCACATCATTGCAGTCGGATAATGTTCATGTGCACCCGTTGGCCATTGCGTAGCAAGTGTTGCCAGGAGACATATGGCCGACTGTTCCACATGAGTTTGGACGACGCTTCGCCCGGGATGCTGCTGCCGTTGTGGTTGCCATTTCCACCAAGCACAGGACGCTGGTGGGACTGGCGGGTTGCTGAGATTGGTGGAGGGGTTTTTGGTGCCCATGCATAGGGCTCAGCAATGGGGATTTTTGGAGAGTTTGGGGAGATGTGGGTCGATGGCAGCCCAAAAAGATTAGAAAAAAGGACGATTCTGTCCATTGTATGCTCACAAGAGAGAGGTACCCTTGGGTTTCCGAACTGTTGATTCGATATTCTTTGCGGGAAGTTCCTCTATGTGATCGAATCCTGTCGAATCTCTCAAGGTTTTCAAACAGGGTACCACGAGGTGAGCATCGCTATTTACCCAGCTGCTATCATCATCGGATCCCAGTGGCCTATGCTGTGAGGGTACCCGCAATGCACTGATTCCTTCATCCAAAAGAGTTGGTTTGACCGGGGAAGTTTGAGACTTGTATGATCGGAGAGATCAATATCAATATCTTTTTGAGCATGGCTCGAACCATATTGGATACCAGGGAATATTGAGGGGTTGTAAGTGCTGAACTGATTACATTGAGCCATATCCAACAGTTTCATACAGTTTCAACATTTAGTGCCAGTTAGAATGATAGCCAAGGACCCTCAGGTATGACTCGGGGGCGGCTCGCAGGCTTTCGGGTCTAGAAGTGGTGGTGGTCCCCCCCTCGAAACCACCAGAAAGCATGGGAAAGCATGGGAAACCGGGATGGGATACGGCTGCCAACCAGATTAGCTACAAGTTTCCCCAGCCCCAGCCAGCATCCATCAGAATCCACTATCCGGAGCCACGTGGTCAGACTTTTCTGATCAGCAGAATGGCACCAACCACCGACGACCACCAACCACCATCGCCCACACCACCACGATCAGGAGCAACATCAGGTACAGCTTTGGCACATGTCAGGATCTTGGGAGCTTGGGCATGGCTGTGGTTGGTTTTGGGGGGCCAGAAACTCATGAACCCATAGGCTTCATAGATGAAATGATGGGGTCTATGGATATGATTTGGGGCATCACGCAGATGAACCCACCCCAACATGGGTGTTTTTGTGTCATAGAGACTTCTCTCGAAACTATGCGCCATTGTCCGCTGATTTTTGATTCCTTTGTTGTATCTCGCAACGCCCCTTGATGAAAGTCTCAGAGACCCAAGCGGAACAACAGAATGAATACAGCCAATGGGAATGAAAACACAGTGAATTTAACAGTCCATAGGTGTTGGAAACTTCTTGCTTGACCACCAACATTGCAGAATGCCACCGACAGGCTTCTTTTCTCTTCTATAATATGGCCTTCAGTGATGTGAGGTCAATAGGCTTTAGACTTTAGACCCCACAGAAATCCGCACCACGAGCATGTCAATCATTCGCACTGTTGATGCAGGGGATGCAATCACACTGATGTTGAGGGAGGCATATACGAGTGTTGATGGACGAAAATCCAATCCTCTTTCCTTCGTTGGAGGCCCCAGGTGACTGACCGATGACCATGTAGAACTCAATGGTTTGAGTATCACAATTGTATGACTCTTAGTTAGATGATTAATATGTTTAGTAATGCTGTTCATGACTGTATTATCTCGACAGTTATTTGGTTAGTTAGATAATACAATAAAATGAAATAAAATGACTCTTAGAATGCATGGCTACAAGCTGTTACAGTAGTACAGAGAGTATCATGAGTCTAGCCTTCAGCACGTAAGTTAATAGACACCGGCCTATGAAGCACTGCTACTGCATCTTGCTGCCGCCAGAGCAACGGGATCCATTTCCGCTTCCGAGGTGCTGTCCTGTGCCGATCGTGAGCTTCCAAGTTTGGATCAGGCGCGGCAACGTTGCGCGTCCGGGCAAAGAATCGTGTCCTGACTCATCTTGAGACAATGTTTGGTGGGGGGATTATCGTGGGTAAGAGTTGAAAATCACCAACGATTTGGTTCAACACCTACTGGTTGATGTGATTGGATCCATAAGTTCATAAACCACCCATATTTGAGGGATAAATCAACAGCTATGGAGCAGGTAAACGGCGGCTAGTTTGGTAATATGGATCTACACCATTGCGATAGTGACAACAGATCTCTTGACCAAGGACAAATCCAAGGACTGAAAGCGAGTACCTGAGCAAGATCTCAGTCTTGAACCCAGCCACAACATTCAACATCATTCAAGGACCATCAGTGGAAATCATCATTCGTGGAGTACTGTAGGGGTTGAATGGTATTGAATGTTACCAGCCATTGCTATCTTCACCTGGGTGTTTCTCAAAATAGGGGTACCCCCCAAATCATCCATTACTAACCATATATAGTAGTAAACCAGCCGTTTTTGGGGTCCCTTATTCTGAGAAACCACCACCTGTTGCACGAAGGGATCCCATGGCGATCTCCAGTGAGGGTCAAGGCCGGCCCTGGCAAGGCTTGGACCCTGCATGCACCAGCTGCGTCACTCCAAGGTCCGTCCGAGTTTCCGTGCAAGAACGGGAGCCCGACTCGTTGCGGATGGCATCCCCCGAAAGTACTGTAGCAAAAACTAACAATATGGTGGTTTCTCAAAATAGGGAACCCCAAAAATGGTTGGTTTCTTACTACCAATCGTTAGTAGAGGAGTGGCCACTGACCAAATGTGGCTACGGGTCAATATTAAGCAACCAACTAATGGGGGATAACCTCCAACAATAATAAGGGAAACAATGGTGAATGACAGGGGAACCAGGGGTACGGGGTTTTGACCCACTGCCATATCATCTTGTTATGCCAGTGGTGCTTATCGCCAAAGGTGAGACTATATGAAACAACCCCTGCAGATGAGGCTACACCAGCCTAGATCGACCCATGGGCCTACGACTTGGCCTGGTACTTGCCCTGCTTTGCTTCGAGGCGCCGAATGCTTGGAATGGCTGCAGAGGACCGGACCAAGAGGTAAGCCTGGCACTCGAAAATGGCCATGTTTTTGTAAGCAAATTAGGGCCTCAAAATTTTGGCTGTCCATTCCTCTGGTTCTGCAGAGGCCAGCAGCTTGCCAGAATGCATCAGCTTCCACGAGGGAGATGTTTGAAACTGCTATTAGCCATATTATTAATCACTACTTGTCTGGTGGTCCAACCACCAGTCCATGATTTCCAAGGTTGCCTTCCGTGCAGCCAGGAGCCTCAGCTCTATCGACGAGGCGACGCCTGTCCCGGTGGTGTTGCTGTCCCCGCTGGTGGAGCCGTGGTCAGAGACCGCGACCCAGGCGGCGCTGCAGAGAGGGCCATGGTGGGGAGTTGGTGCCAGGGAGGGGGGCCTCCTGTGGCATGATGGTTGGTTGGGAGTGGTGCCAGGAGCTGTTCGGGCTATCCCGCTCTAGCCTTCTAGGGATAGGGGAGCTAACCGGCCAGGAGCGGCCCCCAGGAGTGGCCCCTGACCAAATGTATGAACGTCTCGAATGATCTGGTTGTTCAACGAACGTACCAAAACTAGAACGGACAGAACCGGTGACATGATGGTTGATCTATTTGCCGATTCTGCTGAGCTTGATTTCAGTCTTTTTGGGGGATTGAAGCAATAAGTAGTTTCGATATAGAATGCAGTACGGACACGGACAACCATGTTGTGACATGCTGCAGTCAGGAGCACGGAGGTGACAGTGGCAGAGTTCAGGACTGGTCTCAATTCCTCTAGGCACCTGCTAGTGGAAAATGTTGTTTTTTCGAGCCCGCCTTTCTTGGCAAATTTGAAACTGCCACACTCCTTCATAGTGAGATTGACGGGACGCAAGTTTCTCAAATAGGCGTACCTCCAAATCATGTTTGGTTTAACCATTAAAAAACGATAATTTTGGGAGTTTCCTACGAGAAACCACCACTTGCGGAACATTCCATGGCATTTTTTGGGACCTTTCGGGACCAACCCTAGGTGCTACCAGCCACCCACGGGCTGCAGGCGTTGGAGGCTGCTGTCTTTCAACTTTCCAGGGAAGGCGCGCCAGATGAAGCCACGAGTGGCCTCCCCAGCAAGACGCTACAACGTGCTACAACCTCCAACCCGTGCACGTGACGAAGATGCTGTTCAGCCTCGCCTCATTATTGTGATTTGATGGTTGCGCAAAAAAGGCCCGAAGGCCAACATGGCTGAATCATTTTCAGTAATAAACCATCCATTTTTCGGGTTCCCTATCTTGGTTGGTGGTTTTAAACATTTTTATTTCCCTAGCAATTATTGACAAATGGTTGGTGGCTCCGGGCGGGTGTTGCGACGCGTCCGAGATTGCATTTTACTGCTTGTCACGGCGCGTTCATGTGCATTTTGACACACTCTGCGTAGGGTTTCGTACACATGGGCAGGGGTTGGGGTTGGGTGGGGCATGTTAACGTACGGTGCAACTTGCGTCATGAAGTGGATGCTACGTCACGTCAGGGGTTGGGGGTGGGTGGGGCATGTTAACGTACGGTGCAACTTGCGTTATTGAAGTGGATGCCACGTCACGTCAGGGATTGGGGGTGGGTGGGGCATGTTAACGTACGGTGCAACTTGCGTCATGAAGTGGATGCTACGTCACGTCGCGCACTGCTTTGCCCGGAGCCACCGTTTATTGTATGGGGTTATTGGTTTGTTTATTGTACGTGGTTATTGGTCTGTTACAGGTTTATGTCTGAAGGTTTCCTGCGATGATGCATGGGTAAAGTGTAACATTACGGTTTGGCATGCAAGCTAGCATATGTTCGTCTAAGCCGGGACTGAAAAACCTTCTCCTGGCTTTGCGTTGTGTCCGTGTACGCAGATGTGGCTGTCTGGGAGCGGACCCAAAGTCGTTCCTAGACATTCAGAAAGACAACGAGTGGCTCTGGACCTGAGCAAAAGACACGCCATGAAGTGTCAGCGTTCTTCGGGGCGCGTCGTAACACCCGCCCGGAGCGTTGGTTGACCAATATTTTTCATGAGGGTTGAAACCAGGGCTGCTCATTTTCACCAGCTCGTGACCGCCTCAAATTGGAGTGAAGGGGTTGAAACCACCAACTAGTAGTCATTTTTTGGTGCACTGTAAGTGTGCCTGGCACCTCGTGCCCTGGCAGGCGATGAGACCTCCATTTTGAGTTTCCCCACCGTCTCGTCCACCGCTGCGAGCGAGAAGCTCTTCCGTTGGCGGGTGAGGTGCCCTGCTGCTGCAGGTTGGTGGGCCGTGGGGCCAAGCGCCATGCCGGATCTCGTAGTTGAACGAGCAGGATACTAGTGGTTTATGATGGTCAACTAGTGGTTTATAATAGTTAGTGGGTTATGATGGTCAATTAGTGGTCAATGAATGGTCAATTAGTGCTCAATCAATGGTGAATTGATGGTGAATAGTTGATAGTGAATGCTTTATGGTCGAGTAGTGGTCAATCCATGGTGAATGAGTAGTGAATAGAAATAGTCAATGCTTGATGGTTAATCAATGGTAAATGATGGCCAACGAATGGTTAATGATAGTTAATAAATGGCTAAGGATGGTAAATAATGGCTTGTTATTGTCAATCATGGTTGGTCACGCTTGATAGTGATTAAAAACTGTTGGAAAAAATGATGAATGCTTCTCAAATTAATAGACAAAATAACGGGAAAATCTGTAGGACCCCCCGTTGTCATTGATAGTGACAAGTGTGTCCAATCCGATAAACGATACATTTCCAATGATGGGTAGCCTCAAAGAGCAGGATGAATCAAAAAGAGCTGGTGATTGCTAAAATGAGTCTATCCCCCTCTCAGCCCGAGAAAAAATAAACATCCTGCTGAGGATGTTCAAGGCGTGGATTTGTAGACCCTGAGTTTGGCTACCAATCAAAGGCATGCAGAGGTTTGGTCGGTGGTTGTAGGTTGAAACCCTGGCCCCTTGTCGTTAGACTAGCCCAGAGAACCAGTACTTGTTGGCCGGCAGTACCAAGTATACCGCAAATTGGCAAATGAAAGTCCCAACAAACTGCTACCCATTCCGTTCGTCGACGTTTGGTGTGGGTCCGGGGTTTTGACCCCCAGCCAAGTAGCTAAAGCTGGGATGAAACCCCAACTAGCAACGGTAAAAGATCTGCTGAGAGGGCAGAAGTCAACTGGGCTCGCAGATCTCCAGATCATGTGATTCAAATCCATCCAATTCTCCATCTGCAAGTTGGCAGGCAAAGCAAGCTAAGCTCGTTACTTGCCATTGATCCTTTTCGTAAGGATTGAGATACGATTCGTTTTCAGCGTCAAGGCCGACGATGTATTTCCTAACCCTGACAATGTATTTCCTAACCCTGATCAACAACAATCATGGTTAATTCACCCTGAAAAACATGCTTGGGGATCAATGATCAACAAACATCTTGGTGAATTGGATGGCCTTTGGGTCCTGCATGTCGAACCCAAAGACATCTCGCTGTCGATGGGCCGACTTTCTTGGACCTGCCGCAGTGACGAGGCGCCTGCGGCACCAGTATTGGAAGCTCCAGTTCAGTGCAGCCGAAGCTTTGCAAGTGAAGGGTGCTGCGCTTGTCGACATAAGCTGAGGAGGTCTCACTGCATGAAAGCCACGAATGTAGGCTGAGGAACATCACTTGGGAAGCAACCCCTTTGGACCACGGCTCACTGCTGTCAAGAATTGGCTCATTGCGCGTATCGCAAGGATTGGATGAGAATGACTTCCTATTTGCCAATATGTGTGGTAACTCGCCATACTCAACCATCGGTATTTCTTGGTCTTTGTTGGTATTTGTCTGTTTTTAGGATGTAATTTTCATTGATCCACCATATCGGTGTTTCTTAAATCGGAACCCCAAAAATGGTTGGTTTCCTACTAATACTGGATACTTTTATATAGATGATTTGGGAGAGACCACCATGTGTTACAGGTTTCTTGAGCATTTCTTCACGTGGCGTGCGCTACCAAGACTTCACGCATCAAAACAGGAGACGAAGGGTGATCCACATTGATAAACCTCCGGCATTTGATAGTAGAGCACCTGCTGCTGGTGCCATGGGTGATAGTTTTTCAACAGCTAGATCTACTACAACTGCCATCAATAAGCAGTAAGTATTAGCTAGACCATTGTTGTAGTAGATCTAGCTGTAATAGTAAGCTAGATGTTTCATCAACAGCTAGATTATCAACTGCCATCAATATGCAGTAAGTATTAGTTGCAGGATTTTTTTCAGCATCATTTCACCAATCACCGTCTACTCTCATCGATCATCATTTATCATCAACCGTCGATTCAACCATCATTAGCCACTCTTGATGATCAGTAATGGCAAATGATTATGAAATACCATGGTCATCAGGACCAAGCATCATTAACCATGCTATTTCACCATGATCAACAATCATCAGCCATGCTTAATAGCATGACCAAGCATCATTTGAGTGGAACTAACCAACCATCATCAACCATGATAATTGATGGTGAACGTATCCAATGTACACCGCTGGATCGACCAGCAAAAAAACCCTCAACCTCGCTTAACTTGGCCGCACCCCCCAGAATCATCATGCAATTTCTTGCAAGAACCAGTTGGTGAATGGTTGGTGAATGGTTGGTGACTGGTTGGTGCTGGCTCATGACGGTTTATTTTCAATGAATTGTTGGTAAGTTGATGTTGAAACGACGGTTAAAGGATTGATTGATGTTTGATATTCAAGCCATGTTCATTGGGGTTAAGAATGATGATTACTTCAATTTATTGACTTTATGATTCAGTGATGGCTCATGACTAACGGCGACCATGATTTGTCTTGATTAACATGCTGATCAAAACATGTTGCTGATTTCAATAGTTAGCCAACCAAAGACCAAAGACCGTGGTGATGCTCTTCAAGTCACTAACAGCAACTATGGTCAATGATGTTTATAAACACTTTGAATATTTTGATGATGCTTAAAATTCAACTTGACACTATGAACACCTTATGAATCAACCATGGTCATCCATGGTCAAGAATGCATGATCTTGGTTGTTACCGTAGTGATTAAGATGGCAAGAGCAACCTTTGGCGGCCGCTGGTGATCCAACATAGCTGGTGATGTGGAGTTTTGCCCCGCGAAACCTCAAACATGATCCAGCATGTGCAAGCGACTGTTATGAAGCATCATTTGACCATGAAATTCATCAACCATCGCTAACCATCACTAACCATCATTAAATCATCATCAACCATCACTAACCATCATGAACCGTAGTTAATTAAGCATCATTGACCATCATCAACCATCATCAGCTCACCCATGGATACAAGGGGGAGGGTATTCTCGAAACGTGCAACCGAGGACAGGCCGATCTCCGATCATAAAGGCACGTGGGTTGCATGCTGTTGCGCGTGTGTGATAATAGTTGATGATAAATAGTGGTTCATGGTTCACAATCATCAACGATGGTTGATGGTTGATGGAGGTGGCATGTTACATAGCCACCTCCCGCTTTTTGGGCCATATTCATTTCACATTGTGTGCAGATGTTGTTTGTGGGCGTCTTCAAAATAAAGGAATACTCTGGAAGAACCTCTCACAAATTTTCAAAGATTCGGCTATGTGTTTGGATAGCAGCTGGGCCCCTCAAATTGATAACACATCAATAACTCAACCATTCAGCCAGCAATATACTAGCTTTTGTCGGCCAATAATTGACCATTATCAACCAGCAACTATGAACAATTAGTTCACAATCACCAACTACTACTATCGCATGTGAATTGTCCATTCATCAATCAATAGTTAACCATTGTTACGAATGCGAGCCATCAATTCAGCATTCATTAATCATGACAGCCCATTGCTATCCATTGTGCACCATCATCATCAACCACTATCCACCAAAACTAGTCCTCTACAAATTTCCATGATAATCAACCATTAATTTGCACCATTGTTACCTTGCCCCCAACAAACCACACATTTTCCACACCTATCGATTGTGGAATCACTAGCCATGATTCAACTGTTGTTAATGCCAATTTGTGAAATTTCAGTAGTTACCCTTGTTTTTTATTGATTGCTTATTTTTGTCATTGCGGTCACTAAGCAATGAAATCTTCCTTGATTGACAGTCATCAATGATTCATGGATAGTTAATTCACTATGGATCTATCCATAATAGATGATCAATTCATAAACAGAAACCACTACTCAATCGATGATCAACTATCGCCACCATCAAGCATAATACAAACCATTGTTGTTGTTCATTGTTGGCAGTACATGTTCATTACTGGCCAGCTATCAGGAATCCTTACCAACCTGTCAGTAACCATCATAGCGATCGCTATATTGTGATCATCGTTGTTGATTTTTGCAGCCTACTATCCCCTACAAGCCTTTCATGGTCAATTGTTAACCAGTACCAATTGTGATCATTTTGATTAACAATTGACATAGTAAACCGAATATGAACCCATGATTATTAGCTGTAATTGTTGTAGTCGATCACGTTGTTTTTGTTCAACACCGATTGATGTGATTAGCATCAGTAGCCCATTAGCTATCATTGTTCGCGAAACGTGTTTAGTGTTATGTTGATTAGTGATTTCCGACACTACCGCTGTTATTCTGTCAATTGATGATGAACTATTTGATCAACACTCACTATCCCCATTTAACCATCATGATTGTTGTAATTGTTGAATATTTCATATTATCCTTTAATCATCAACTATGCTTGTTGACGAACTCACAACTGTTTATCGTTGGTTGTTCTTATCCGCTAGTGTTATGATTGTTTCATATTGTCCTCTATTATTCCCTTTATGGTGTTGGTATTCTGATAGTTGATTTTTTCCAGCAATCATCACTATTATCCTAGTGTTATTTATGGTCGTTCATTCATGCTATTCTTATCTCCAACCTAACCTTGATTATTTTGCCATCATTGTTGCTCATTATCCCTTATTACCCCCTAGTATTGTTGCTTGTCATCCATTCTTAGCAGTATCGACATCCAGTATCGCCTTCCAGTCCCATTGTTCACCCTAACTAGCCATTAATATCAACCTGTGTTGCTGATTGTCTATTATCAACCTATCACTATGCCCGATTGTATCGCTGATTTGAAAGTTTTGTACCCCTTATTGACCATCATTCTCCACTATTAGCCATCATCAACCACTACTGTATTCGCCAAGATCAATCCAGTTTCCAGGTTATTAACCAATCGTTAGCCATCATTCACCATTGACCTCAATGGTACTATGAACAGTTCTTGTAATGCCTTATTTAATCCATTTTCAATACTATTATCAACCACTGTTATTAACCACTATAATGCTTCCTAAGATTGCTTCCTTCCACTAGATATTGTTATCATTAACCACTATTATCAACCCTAAGATTCCTAACCACTATTACTATTGATCTTATTAACCACTATAGTGACAACTAATCATTAAGAGATTCATGATAATTATCTTGGTTACCAATTATTAACCACTATAATGATAACCTCAGATTCCCTACAACTTAATTCCACTATGATTAACCACAACTCAGATTTATAAGTTTGCTCAAATTCCATTATGATTAACCACTATGATTAACCACGACCACTAGGTTGTATAAGGTTGGTTACCACTATGAATCTTAACCTCAACTACAACTGCTTCCTCAGATTCCCCCCTTGCTTCACCGCCATAGGTTGCGCTTCGGGCCTAGCCTCCATGACGCGGGTCTTCCGCGACGTGAGGACGTTGAAGTGGGTGATGTCGCTGGGCCATGGGGGGGTGGGGTGGCTGGGGTGGAGGGGTGGTGGGTTGGTTAGTGGTAGTTAGTTATGAATAGTGAGGGTTAATAGCTATTAATCACCAACAATCATAGCAATCTATAACCAACAAGAGTAAAAGTTTCAAGTTGGATTAGTGGGTCGTTGGTTAACCATCAATGATCAAGAAGAATATTGGGGATCTACCAACTGCAAGTCGTTGGATAAGTAACCACTGTTTGATGGGTAGCAGTCAATGGTGCAATAAAATACTATCACTATACTGTTAAGTATTTGTCCATATGGTACTTGGCAATGGTAAACGATGTTGGATAGTCATGTTTGATAGCCATGTCATCAGTGACAATGCCGGTTGGACAAAGCCTATCCAACCTTGTATTGATGCTGTATCTGGGTAACACTATTTTGATGTTGGAAATTCTTGGATAACAATGTTGGACAAAAAGGTTGTAAAGTACGGATGACGTGAAGCAAGGGTTGAAACGAAGACGCAGCCGATGTTTATGTCTAAAGCTTAGCCGGTGAAATTTCGATTTTTCTCGCTGGCAAACGGAGCTTAGCCAAGGCTGTAAACCGTTGCCCCGGTTGTCCGAGACAGGCTCCCAGCGCAGCCAAGCAGCTGGACCAAGGTCGAAGGTGGAGAGAGATGACGAAAACCCGTGGAATTGGCTGCTGGATTTCGACATCCAGATCCACCACGCAGCACTGAAGGTGCAGCAAATGGTGTCAGCGAAACAGAGCTGTCAGTCTGGCTGGTGGTTTGGAGGGAGCCGTTTGGAGCCCGGGATATCCCTATGGTCCTTGAAAGGGGGAGTGAGGTCATCAGCGGCCAAGAGTGGCCGTTCACCAAATGGTAGTGTTGCAATGTTTAGAGCTGTTGGGGTCGTCATTGTGATTGGGGACGTAGGTTCAGCACCTGCTTAAACTGCACCGTTTGGGTCAACTTGCTAAGATCTGGGGGTGGCCCCTGAAGGATGGAGGCTTTGATGGAATTTTTTAGACCTCGAATACGCACCCATCAAAAGTGAGGAAGTCAAGAGCGGACTGAAGGGACCATCAAATTTGGCGGAGCACTTGGCTTCCCTTTCAAACCTCATGGAGTGTTGAATCCAAGGGGTTCTGTGCCTTTTCCTCTTTGTCATTCCGCCCTGAGGACCCACAGAGCGCGATGTTGGAATACATCTAACGGCAACCAGCCAACACAGTAGTCATGTAAGTGGATGAAGATATCTCGCAAGTACAGGGATGCTGAAAAAAGAATCCTGGCAAACCCAAAATAACGACCAGATCAATCTCTCACCTGCAGGCGGTCAGCTGTGCTCATTGGCCCATGCCGGAAGCGGACTATATGCTCCACGTGTCCTTGACCCGACACATGACTCAGAAACACCAGGTGCGCCGCGCAGCCCGGGGGGATGCTGCTGACTTGTTTGGCTGGGGATGGGTTACAGCTAAGCAACAGATGGGTATGTGAACACATCTCATCAGCTCGACTTGGTCGTTTATGGGATGTGAACAGCCAGGGGTACAGGGGACCCATAGTCTGCCTCAGTACCGCTGCATTTGGAGGTCCCAGGAATCCAGTTTTTATCATTGGTGACATTCTCCAGTAGAATTGTAGCTTGCTAGTTCGTCATTATTGCTTCGAACCTTTTTTCGGGCTATATGCGGTTTCATTCGCATCACCTCGGGGATCCTCCCCCGAGAAATCCGCTGCCCACCACAAAATCCGAGCAGCGTCTGCAGGTCGAGATGGCGGACTTCGATGGACGACGCGAAGTCTTCTGCATCAAAGGGGCCAACTGGTTCCAGGCACTGCTGTGGTGCAGCGGCCATGGCGGAGCCAAGCGATGCTTAGCGGTTGGGAGGGGCTGGTTATTCCAAGGGATTCCAAGCTGTTCTGCTAGACAGGTTGTAGCAGGTGTTTTCGTTGTAAGGGTGTAGGAGTCTGGATTGTTGAGAGGCGGCGCCGCCAAGTTGGTTGGTTGTGTGGGTTGGTCTGGTCTGTTGGTACGCTGTCTTTGTACATGGTACGGCTGGGTGCGATGTTATGGTGCGTAGGATATATGCTGTAGTGTTCCGTGATACCACACATCACTTTTTCCTGAACATCATCATCGTTTTTGTGGTTTGTGTTCTCCAAAGTGGCAGAGTCATGTTCGTGGTTTTTCTATAGGTTAATCCACGGAGCGCAAAACTTTCAGTTTGTGCACTTGGAGTCTAGAACAATTCGAGTTTTGGCCTAGTGTTCAAGATTTTCGGTTTCATATTTAGGGTTCGAGATCTGGAGTTTTGGGGGTTCAGGGTCGGACATTGGGCATTGAATTAGGGGTTTGGCATGCAAGATGTTGAGCTTGAGGGTTCAGGGCTGGATTTTTGGAGTTCTGCTTGTTGATCATTGATTGTTGCTGAATCTCCCCCGAAGAAGTCCACTATACCATGTTTGCGTGAGGCCAGAGAAACGTGATCTGTTGGACTCGCATCGTCAGGCTCTACAATGCGGGGCTCCCTAGTTTTAAGTTCGTTGATGGGCCATTGAACTGCAATTAAATATTCATAACTAGCCCTAGTTGAAGCCAACTTAGTTACAAGGGACCCCACCTTGTACTTGTCCGAAATTCGGATTGCACTTACTTTGTTGGCGGGTTGGGGTACGCCCCGCCGCTCAAAGTGATGCAGGTGGCGCAAAAGGGTTTGGTTGCGCCCTATTGTTTCCGCCGGGACGTTATGAAGGCGGGGAGAGAACCGCTGCAAAGTTCCTGGCCTCATTTGGGTGTTTCTCAAAATAGGGAGCCCTAAAAATGGCTGGTTTGTTGTTATAAATAATGAATAATGGATGATTTTGGGGTACCCCTATTTTGAGAAACCACCATTTGGCCTCCCTAAAATGTATCGATTTCACACTAGAGCATCTAGAGCAGAGGGGTTTTGTGGGATGCAGATTTGTGGGAGAGGAGTACAGGTGAATCAGCCATGCTACCATCGATTTATAAACTCATCAAAGATTGTAGCTGGTTCCTATCCTCTATTGTCAACCATCAGCCAGTTTGAACCCATGATCAACGAGGTGTTGTTGGTAACTGAGTACTTGCTTGGTATGGTTTCGGTGTGGGGCAGTGTCACCGTTTAGTCATCCAAATCGGTACACATGCGGATGGAATCACCAACTTGTCAAACTCTACTGCCAGTGGTTCTTTTGAGACACTACAAGGGTGTAAGAATCCTTTTCACCACACATCATCCGATTATCTATCTAAATGTCAATCATCAATGCTCATCATCACATTATACCATCATATACATACCTTTCTGCATCCCATACTTACATACAGTTTTGCATGCATGTTTGCATTCATATCTGTGTTTTTATTTTATTTACTTGTATATTTGTAAACATGTGTATGCACACACACACATATATATATATATTTACATTTACATTTATAATATGTTTATACACATTTACTAATGTTTTTCATATATAGATAACGTCTCGGTTTCCATTCGCAATGGTGTAGACATTGTCACCTCTTCGCCCCAGGCCTTCCGAGCCCTTCGCCACTGGTGGACTTCGTTGGATCCGCGGAACTTCCTGGTGCCCGAGGAGCAGTGAAACGGCACGGCCTTTTCGGGGCATCTTGCGGGCGGATGAGCCACCGGAAGCGGTCAGAATTGCCATGCTGGATGGTGGTTAATTATAAGGGTTATAGCCAGTAAGAATGGTTGATAATAGGAAATAAGAATCAACAAGAATGGTTAAAGAAGCAGCTGGTTGGTGGTTTGACTGACTTTTTTAATTTTCACTAGTTACTCTTATCATTCATAGGGGTGCTTCAACCACCAACCAGCATTAATTACCGGAAGTGGGTAGGGTGATGACCCCAGGTTCATGCGATTCCGGTCACATATATGTTGTTTTTATATGATGTTTAACCCTGAATGAGCAAGAACTTAGTACTCGATCAGAAGAAGTTCTCCTTTCTTTTGTTATATCCCCGATATTATTGTTGGCTTCCTGTTCGCCATTGTTGCCATTAGCGAGCATCCATCCACATTATCAGCATGTATGCAATTATGAAACCGGTAGTAGCCATCGTTAATCATGATGTTTTAAAGAATAAGATCCTCATTTGTCGTTCACCTAAGCCATCAACCTGATGGGTCTAAGGGGGTGTTCACCCGGGTGCCTCCCGCAGCCATATGAGTGCTTCTCAAAATAGGGGAATCCCAGACCATGCAATATTAATTAACCATCTATGAGTAGTAAACCAACCATTTGGGGTTCCCTGATTTTGAGAAACCACCTGACATCAAGATTCGCGTTGCGGTATGTCAGGAGGGAACTTTCTTAGCTCTCTTTCGCAACGGCGCTGTACCGTGTCCCAGAGTTGGATCGACAAACGGCGAGTATTTTCTTCAATCAACACGGGGACCGCCATGGGTTTCCATGGGTTTGGGCTGATGAACTGTCGTTTTTCATGGGTTATCGCCAATAGTGTATCAACCCCGCAGGTATTCAGGTCATTTGATGATAATGCTTCATTTGGCTATACAACCATCCGAAGCCCATGTAAATCCATGGTTCTGGCATGACTTTTGGATGGCGCTCTGAGATGGTGAACTCCGGATTTTCACATCCCAGCGCGGCCAGCGCCGAAGATGTGGATGGGTAGATGAGCAGATATGGATTTCTGTAGCTTTGTCCAAAGCCATGTGAGTGTTTCTCAAAATCGGGAACCCTCAAAATTGATAGCTCATAGGCTATCATGGTTATAAACTGGATGATTTGGGGATACCCCTATTTTGATAAACCACCATGTGCCCAAAAAATGCTGATTTTCCTATGAATGGCTATGATTGGATGGTGAGTAGATACCACCATGGCTATGGACAAACCCATGTGATCATACCTTCCCAGGCGAACTGTTGGCACTCCTGGCTGAAAGGGGAGGAGCGTTTGTGTGGCAAACCGGCACTTTCTTGCGGTTGCTATATTCATGCCAAATTCATCAAGTACCCACACACATTTTATACCTCGGCAAATTATTCGCAGATCCCACAACAGCCGGTGATCAACCCTAACAACACCATCGGGAAAGACCAGTCTAAACCATCGTTCACTGTTGGTAACAGAATTAAACAATGGTCGTTCATGCTCTCAACATGTGATCTTGCTCTCAAGAACTCTCAAAGCCTCCAGCAGCTCACGACTTCCCGTTCGTCCGATGATGAAGCTTTTAGTTGCTGATTATGCAACAGACTTCTACCCCCCAAAAAAAGCAGACAAGTTGCTTTTAGGGACCTGGGAACCTCAAATTGAAACTGGTGGATGCTTGAAAGGTGGGTCCTGTCTTGGGATGATTTTAGGGGAGGTCCCATTGTAAGAAAGCCCAAGCTCTGTGTCCACTTCGACCTGTGAAGCTGTGGGTTTTCACGGGAACCATTGAGGAGGTTGAGAGCTGGGATACATGGCTACCGTTGAAAGATCAACGATGGATTGCTTCCCTGCGGGGAGTAATCACTGACGGGAAAGGTGAACAGAAATGTATGCATTTATATACATTTCTGTAAATATGAATGTGATTTTTGTCCAAGGAGAGAGAGAGAGAGAAAGGGATGTGTCTGTGTGTGTGCTCGTATGACTGTATAGCTACGTTTGCTTGGGATCATTGTAACCTATTCTGGACCAATAGAACACAGATGTTTACCATGTTTGTCAACCATCGTCATCCAGAAATAAAGCATGAACTGGTGATTCTGAATCAGACAGCCTTTCCAAACAAACAACCCATGATCAAAGCTTCTCAACCATCATTACTCACCATCATGAACCATCATCAACCATCGTTGACAATCATCTTTAGCCATCATTAACCATCATCAAAAATCATCAACCATCAACCATCATGAACCACCATTAACAACTACAATCACCATAGTTCGGATTGGTCATTCATCACTAACCACCAACCTCAAGCAGCTGAGTGAGCTCCCAGCTGAGCTCAGCAAGCTCCTGAGCTGAGGCCGGCATCATGCCCTGGGACTCGGATTTCGATGTGAAGCTCTACACGCAGCAGGACATCACCATGGAAGGTGGGAGGGGGCCATGGGACCAGCATGGGTGCCCAGGGTGACCAACAAGGGAATGGCCCTGAAGTGGGGCTCGAGCCATAGGGGAGCCTCAATTTCTGCTATAAACGGTGAATGTTGGAGGATTTGGGGGGTTCCCCATTTTGAGAAACCGCCAAGTATGATGCCAAGCATTTGTCTACTAAAAGATCATTTTCGGATACTGCAGAAGGTAACCAGTAACCATGGATAGCCGGCCCTGGAGGTTTCATGAACCGCACCTTGGAACCTGCCTTCAAGTCCATGCAGATGCTTGGAATCAGATTCATTGGTGGTGGTGATCTTCTCCAGGCCAAGGAGGATAGGATATTGTGCAACCGGGGAATTCATGATCTGTTTTTTATCTTTTGAATATCAGGGACACGGGCTCTGTTCAAGGAGTTTCTAGCTAGTGACAAGTTTTAGTTTGACTATAGAGAGATGATCGACCAATGCGCCATTCAGCAATGTACGGGCTGGGTTCAGACGGACTGACAATGGAATTCGTGGCATCAGCGGGGCGGCTACACTATTTGTGACCGCACACATGAATATAGATATGTATATATATATATATATTTGCACTTTTATTTTTACATATAAGATATATATATAAATATATTATATATTATGATTGCATACAATATGCATACATGCATGTGGTATATCCTATCTAGATAGTAGATGTGTATACATTCAGACGGCCTCATACACAATCTATAGAAGAGTGTCATTTCTATTTGCTTGAACAGATGCAGCTTCTGGCTGGCGTTCATTCCATTACACTGATGATTCGTAACCTCGATCTTGTTGGCTCCAAGTCCATGCGAGAAGGTGTCTTTTGAGCTTCACATATGGTGGTTTCTCAAAATAGGGGACCCCAAACAATGGTTGGTTTATTACTATAAATGATTAAACAAGGGTGATTTGGGGGTACCCCTATTTTGAGAAACACCCATATATTTACATGTGTGCGATTTGCAGGTCCGCAAATGTACAGCTCTGTTTTCAAGGTCTCTAGTCCCAGCCATCCTCAAAGGCTGTTGCATGGCCTTTCACGACCTTCTCGAAACTTCGTTACGACTTAGGATCGAAGCTTATGCCTATGATGGCTGTGGTCAAGTGCTTTGGCTCAGAAAGTGATTGCTGATGTGAGCTGTCATAGATTTTGATGATGGTTGAGCAATGGCTATTATTGTAATGTAATGTGGTTCATATTGTTTATATTAGTTCATATTCATGGTTGATAGGTTTTAACTGATGGAAAATGATAGTTGTTTGATGGTTGATCGTGGTTCTCAATGGTTGGCGATGGCTATGTTGTAATTATGAGTGGTGAGTTAACACTGGTTTATAAAGTTCGGGAGAATATGCAAAGTCTTTATGGCTCTGAAGCGTTAGTGGGGTTGTCAATCCCCAATTGGCTCATGGCGTTGCGGTGTGGCCATGAACCCTGAACCGATGGGAAAATCGACAACACGGGTGATCCACCATGCGTAGTCCGTATTTTGGGCATTTTCCTGATGGCAGTAGCCCTCAATGTGTGGCCATCAAGCAGTGGTTCCCGGTGTTGATCAAGTTGCGAATGTGGCTAGCCCAGTGCATCCAGAGGCTCAAGGCCACTGGGTGACTAACAAACCTGAAAGCCGGAGATTTGGCGTTGGATGATTCACACCAGCTTCTGGCATTCCCATGTTCATTTGCACCAGGTATTGCCAGATACCCATCCACAATGGGTCAATGGGCAGTCACCAGATACGCATTGCGACATCAGTCTGCCACACCATGGTCGCGGAACTAGCAGTGACCCAACCTCCAGGTGGTTCACCGTGTCAGCATTTGCGGGGAGTCAATGGGCCCTTTTTCTTCGCCCGCGTGGGTGGATTGCAAGCCCCTTCTTGGTTGGTAACATTCATGCGAGGTGCTACTACCTGGTTATGGGATTCTCTTCTGAATCCCCATTGGTGGTAGCCGCTGGGGCCATGGTTTGCCAGGACAGCTATGTGCTGCTGAGACAAGCGAACATCACTCACCACATCGGTCACTTGGTGCGAAACGCTGTTGATCCCAGGGCTTTCGAAGTTGTTGGCACCCAAGGGATTCTGGTTGGTGGTTTCAAAGATATTTGACTTTCCCTAGAATTAACAGATGATTGGTTGGTTGACTCATATTTTTCATGACGGTGTGGTTCAACCACCAACCAGGATTGAAAAATTGGCATCCACGGCTTCCCAAGCATCATACAATGTTTGGTACTAAACTATCCAGTGTTTGGGTCCCCAATGTTGAGAACCCCCCCCCTACGGCTATAAATCAAGCAGTTCACGAGCAAGGGCATAGTAACCAACAATCATGGGGAATACAATGGTTGCACCAGGGGTACTGGGTGAACTGACCCACAGAGTGAAGGCCATCGAGTTGCTCACACATGAATCCATAGTGAAGGCCATGACTCAGTTACCTAGCTGTGACGTTCCATAAGCCTGAGGCTCCTCGACTAGTGGCTTATGATACGAAGCTGCAACCAGCTGGGAATACCACTATAAGCAGTCAGGATTGGTCACGTTAGTGATGATGTGACTGGCTTCGTGGTGCCCAAGAAGTCAACCAATGGTGACCATCAACTGTAAAGGAAATATCAGCTACCTATCAACCATGATCAAAACAAGCATTTGTATATCCTGGCCATTCAGGGTAAATATCAGCTACTTTACCATGAAATCAACCATGGTTATGGTCCTCATGCAAGTATATAAAACTACCAACTCACCATCAATCAACCAACCTTTCACCACCAATGAACCACCAATCAACCCTCCATAAACCACCAAGTAACCATCAGTTCACCATGAATTCAACCATCATCATGATTGTCAACTAAGTCTAACTATCAACGACCTATCAATGAACTATCCAACGTTTGTCACCTAGAAGTGCCCCACATGGCACTGCCAGTGGCCCCTCCAAGCCCTTCCCTGGTGCAGTTGCCGCGCTCCCCAAGGAGACGCCTACGTCCGCGGCAGTCAACGGCGCCATCCCTGGCGCGCCAAGCTCTTCGGCACCGAGTGCCCTGGTGGCACGGCGCCGCGTTTGTGTGGCGAAGTGTCTGGGAATCGGAGGTGGTTGAAGAATGGTTGGATTGATGGTTGATGAATGGTTGGATTGATGGTTCATGGTTGGATTGATGGTTAATATGGTGCAAAAATGGTTTTCATGGTTTATGTTTAATGAAACATTGATTAACCTACATATTCATCAATTATGCTTGATTAGATATCGACTGGTTGATAGATGGTTGACATCATCTAACCATTTTTGTGCTTCATGCTTCATAGAGTGGTTGATAAGTGTTTCGTCAATGGTTCATGAATGTTCATGATGGCTGATCATGGGTAATGTTTAATATGTTATTATTGATTAATACTGATTGATGATAGTTAGATAGAACAGTTGTTATCCAGCTAAGTATCGCATGACTCATCAATGGTAACAATGGTTGATCATGCTTAGTACTCGTCAAGGTGAATCAGGGGTTCATCACGTGGTTAGTAAGTATTACTGCAATCACGACTGATCATGGATCTATCATTTTCGTCATGTCGTGGTGGTCTGGTGATGGAGATATAACTGTGATCCATGAATGGTGGAGTCATGGTCCATGCACGGCATACCGCCATGGCTGGTGGTTTCTCAGCGACATTCCCTCGCTTGATCCCTTAGGGGATCGCGGGGTGTCCAGCGACCCCAGGATCAGTTTGAGCCCTGAGCATTTGCAGCATATCTTCTTCGTGCGCTACCGCACTCCCGTGGCCAAGTTGTTCGGTCACTGGAACCGACAGAGGCTGTGGACACCTGGTCAATGATCATTTATAAATATCAAGGAGCTATGTTTGATAATAATACCAATCAGAATAGAATAATCATAACAACAATAACAACAATAGAGCATTATAGATGTCATTTTAACCATTGCCCTTGACACCATTATAACGGAGTCATGGAGGATGCAGCTTTCAATAGCCCGCGATCACCTCCTGCTTAGATTTCTGGGTGGTTTAATAAGATGGATCTACCATTACCTTGAAATATGGTATCTGAACGATATTAGCTGATCAATGTGGCATCATGAAGATATGTTCAAAAAATGTATTCAGCTGATCATTAAAGCGATCATATTTCTCAAGATCCATTGCAGGGTATGCTGTCGAAGGTGTTTCTCCAATCGTTGGGAACAAGAATTGTGAAGCCGACTACTGGAAATCATAAGTTTTCTTCAATTTTTGAAAGAGAACTAAGAAATATCTAAAGATAACTTATGAAATCCAATCATAACTACTAGAAATCACTCGAAATCATCAGCTTTGCTGATTGGTTCTGCTGAGCAGCGGTGAGTTCATGAACCCCGTTTCGATCAACCGACAAAGCTGGATGAGGAGAACAATGAATCAGAATGTCACAGGATACCATGAGGCACCAAAGTTTGGATTGGTGTTGCACCAAAAGTCGTGGTGTAGTGGAAAAATGATGTGATGTAAAGATACGTAAAGTAAATGTGTTGTAGTAATTGGCAGCAATCCATGAACCGAGCTTGCTGCTGATGTGAGGCTTTAGGCCCACATGATGATCATTTGCATGAGCATCAAACGCACACAAAACACAAAATGCGAAGTCCATTGCACTATGCCACGCCAGCTTTGACGTGCGTCCTGCTGTGCATGTGCTTGCATACATAGACCCGTACATACGTACATCCATACATGCAGGAATGTAGTCGAATGCATTTGCGAACATTACCTAAAGTTTACGAGTGAGTCTGTGTAGATATGTGTACACGGTGTGTAAGTATTCAGGACACCCGCCAGTGCTGCTCAATAGCTGAGGGTTCAAAGCTTGCAGGCGATGTCCTTCAGCTTCGGATCGAGCTGAGGCGATGGCATCCCCTTGCAATGCTTCCATCCAGGGCACAATGCTTGTATGCCGGCAGCCTGACGTGCAGCGCCGGCTGCCGTGGGGAGTTCTCAAGCAATAGGAAACCCAAAAAAGATGTTGGTTTATATGGTTTATTGTGTTTGTTACTACAGTATAGTAGATGGTTTATAAAGGATGAGATTTGGGGTGCCCCTATTTTTAAGAAACGATCAAGTGATCTACTGGTGATCATGGTCAGTGAAGATGTGCAACACGGATAACGACAGGAAGGCCCACTTTGAGACATGCACCAGGATGCTTGTGATTTGCAGGGTTTATGTTTGTACTTGAAGTTCTGGTTGTTTCCACTGGCCATGATGTCGATAAGGGTTGCTGAGTTTGTTTGTTTGAGACACTCCATTTGGCACAAGGACTGCCGCGACCCCAACCTGCCGTGTGACTTCGAGGAGCTACAAGACGGGCAGTGCCCAAGGTGAAATGATACTGTAATGAGTTTTGTTCTAAGTTGTTGAGCAGCTGATGCTGACCTGTGGTGGTCGGTTTGTATTACTTCTCAAGCACTTATCATTGCCGTCCCAGACAGTCACCTGTTGCAGGAGTTGTTCGATGTTTGCCACATCAGTAGCTTGACGCCCTCGATTTGATTGCTGGTGGTCAGCAACCTATGATTTCTGAACAGTACATACATATTAACAGGTGCCCGAAGACCATGATTAAACATGATTGACCATGATCAAACTGACCATCATGATTCACCTATCATCATGCTGGACCATGATGACCCATCATTATTATCCTACCATCAACACCTATTTTGACGTGCACTTTTTTTCGATCGTTGGCTGACGAAAATCATCGAGGGGAGCCAGCTGGTCAAGTTCTGACCAGCAGACGAGACTTCTGGCAATGTGATCACATGGCCAATTGATATTTGATCAACTGATTCTACAAGTACTTGTAGTTGTTGATGTGATCAATGGCTATGGTCAACCTGATCAAGCCATCACCCGTGATGGATCTTGGATGACTGTAATCCTTCGTGGTCAGAACAATCGATCAACGACCCCAGGCAAACTATGGGTGCGATCACCAGCTGGTGACTGTTGGTTTCAAAAACTCCGACCTAGCCTTGGATCATGGTTGGTCCTTATTGCGTGCGATTATTCTGACTGATGTTGGGAGCAAGGCCAGCCAAAGGTATCCTGCCCGGCTGCCCTTGAAAGCAGGAGTGCCCTAATCAAAAGGTAGTAGTTGGTGCCAGCAAAATTGCCGCACAGGACGACTTTGTGCACGTTTGAGTCTTCGTACACAACGCTCCTGGCAAAGCCTTTCCCAGCGCTCCTGGTGGAGCATGCAGTGGCGGTTTGAAGACGCAACAGGCCTCGTGGGAAGTGCAGCAGTAGGAGCGTGTGTTGGTCGATTAGGTTGATATACATGTTTGATGTTTATTATTTTGATCTTTAACCTAGGCCACAATTTCAAGGTTTTTTTGTAGTTGCTGGCATCGTTCCGATAATTTTGAGAGTCACTGCCACTATCAACATGCAGTATCAATCCATGGCAACAATCTAGAACGTTGACCAATCGATCATAAGGGTTTACCAAAAAGATGCGCGGATAAAATGCAGTTGATGGAATAGATTGTTGTTTGTGAGTTTGGGGCAAGAGACCATCATCAAGAAGTTGCTACGAATCTGACACTGAATAGCAGGCTGGGTATTTTTGATGCACAAGGTGGTAAGCACTTCCCTGCAAATGTTTGAATACGGATCAGAGCGGTATGAACGATGACCACTCCAGGACCCTGACAGACTATGACCATAGCCATTGACCAGCCACAGATCTTCCTGGCGAAAGTATTCGCAAGTTTCCTGGCAGGCCAGGACTGTGGCATGGCTGTTGGCCCTTCGCTCCACAGCCAGCAAACGCAGGCGCCCAAACGTCGGGATGGTGAACATGGCAGGTACAAACATGGTTGACTGCTAGGCTCATATCCTGCTTGCTTCATGGTTGCTTACCCTAGATGGCTTGGTTGCCACCAAGCAGTGGAAATTGGTTCTCTTTGACGCCCAGATGTTGCTCACTGGTGTCATTTTGGTTGCTGGTAGCTGATCACTGGCAGCTGAGTTGGGGCAGAAGCAGAGGCACAAACGAGGCATCATGCTTGGGATCACGCGCTTGGGATATTGCTGAAACCATCGATTGGTTTCACAGTGTTGTTAGTATTGTTTTCATTTGATAATTTTGTCGATTCATTCATTAAATGATTTCTCGGGGGATTACAGTAGATAGATCAACCAATCAATGATAGATGGATGAAAAGATAGGTAGATGGGTGGATGGATGGATAGGTAGGATGATGGATGGATAGATAGGTATTAAGACCTCCCTTAGCCTCTTTGTTTAGTGTTTCTGTAAATTTGGTAGGATTATTCCTTGGCATAATGAGAGTAGAATTTTGTTTTCCGCGCTATCAGCATCCAGATCCTGGCATCAACATTACACATTAGGTTTTCATGCTTGGGAGTCATGATTTTGAATGTTCACTGAGGAATAAGGACTACCAATATTTCAAGGTTTATTCTAGATAACCTCAGAAATCTACCAGGATTAAGGAATAACTCTAGACATTATAGAAATAGTCCCACTGGATGAAGGAATAGCATGAATAGCTCTAGATATTTTAGTGATAGCCCCAACCAGGCTACAGACAAAGAGGCTAACCGATGTGCTAAGATAGGTGGGTGGGTGGATGGATCGATGGATGGATGGATGGATGGATGATCCGTAGGTACATTCATTGGGTGATGGTAGGCTAAATTGTTCATCAGGGTTCATCAGTTGATCGAGAATTGGTTGATGGGCAATCGATGAGTGGATTCATTCAACTACTTGGGTTGATGAGTTGACTTATGAGCTGATTGGTTGATTCATGAGCTGATTGGTTGATCTATGGGCTGAAATTGGTTGACTTATTGGTCGCAATCTGGATTTGGCTTTGGATTTGGGCAGTACTCATTGTGATCGATGGCACCGTAGGTATTGTGCCTGAGATAAATATTGAGCTTTGGCTCGGATTGATTGGATGCTGGCTCAGCTTGGCATCCATTTTGATATCCTGTTGGTGATGGGCGATTTGCTTTCCACCTGCGTTGACCATCAATAAGTGGATAGTAAAATCAGTGAATATGCTGATTTACCATTTCAATGAAACATGTTATTACTCTGCATAAATTATAGCGACGTCACGCGACGTCACCGGAAATTCGACCTAAACTTTCGAAATAAGGATTTTGATAATGGTCATTGCTTTTCTCCACAAGTCAAGGCAGTAGAAGAGAGAAGAGTATTTCAAGGGCCAGTGGATATTCAGGGTTCTTGCGGTTGGGTTAGGTTCACAAATTAGTATATGAACTGAAATCCGGTTCGTTTAGATTCGGTTCCATGGCGGTTCGGCTCCTGTCCGGTTCCACAGTCCTGCGGTTCAGTGGCATTCCGGGTCTGTAGCATCTTCTTGCTCGTTGCTGGTAGCTTCATTGTTTGTTTCGCGGTGCCCATTCAAACCTGAAGACAGTGTCTGAGTCAGCCTCTTTTGGGCCTCCGGGGCAGAACCTCCTTAACTCAGTGGTTAGAGCGATGGTCCAAAGATGGAAAGATGATAAGCTCAATTCCCGCAGAGGGAAGGTACTATTACCACCACAATTTCTCGGCTGGTTCGGTTCGAGCGGTTCGAGTCGATTCACGGACATCCTGGATATTTATCAAATTCAAGACGTTCATTTTGAGGTTTTTGGGGTCTGAAAACTCCGTTTTGGACGTCTTGAATAACCGTGGTGGGCTCGAACCCTCCCAGGGCCCAATTTTCTCAAGACGCTCATCTTGAGCTTTTAGGGGCCCAAAAAACTGAAAATGAACGCCCTGAGGAAAAAACAGAATCCCTTCTGCTCAGCAGGCTGATGTCAGCTAGGCCCCTTATTCTTTGTCCGCAAGGCCAAACATAGCCTGTTCCCAATGATGCTGGCCAAGACGGTCATTTTGATTGTCCTTCCACCACACAAGTAGGGAATTATTCTCAAGACGTTCAATTTGAGTTCTTGAGACCCAACTTGAGAAAACAGAGATCCAGCCTTCAATGGGCACATCCATGCAGCAGCTTGGCATGGGCGGGTGCCGGGAGACTAACAGGGCGACGTCAAAATAATTTCGTGAATTCTGCGACCTAGCCTTTATTTCAGTTTCGAATTAATAAATTCGACCCAACGACCTACGAATTATTAGAATTTACCCAGATTACTGTGGATTTATTCCTATCTATTGGTGAATGATTGGTTAGTTAATTACTGCTCTTATCTCCTGGTGATGGATCTACCACCTGTTTTTCATTCCGCAGGCCAAGATGCTTGAAGACATGGCGCACAAGAACTTCTGCGTGCGTTTCAGCAGGGGAGTCGAAGAAGTGGAGGGTGTCCATGGCGAGGATCAAGGACATTGATGCACGGAAGACCCTGTAACTTCACTCATTGGAAAAGCACTCGTTTCTTTGTTTCGGTTTGTTTTTCTTCGCCAACTGTTTCTGTTCTTGGGCCCTCGTTCATTGGACACCCCCCATGCGACAACTGGATCATCTAGCATTGCAAGGGTTGATGGCTTCAAAAAGCCAAACCTCGATTGAAGAAAGGCGAAAGCCCGGCGTGCAGAAGGTACTCGGCGACGGAAAAGTGAGAGCATGGACTTCGTGCGAGAGCAGCGCTCCCCCACACAGTAATTGTCGTGGTCGTGCAGGGTTTTTAGGTGCTTCCCACTTAGATCATGATAAGTGGAACTGTTACTAGGTGAGAACACCGTCCAATGCGTTTTTGCTTATTACGTTATCGTTTCTCTAAATACGACCCCTTCCCTACCCAGGATTCGTGGTTAGATTCCCAGCAGGCGGCTTACCATTGAATCAAGACCCATTCTATGCTTGCCTTTTGGAAGCTTTGCGATCAATGGACACGTTTCCCAACATAGCAACTGGGCTGCCAGTTGCTGAGATCTTTTCACCTTTAGGCCCACCGAACAAGCAGCGTTAAAAGCCATGGAATTTGTCAGCTGGCTATGGGTCAAGCTGTTAACCAATGGTGGTTATTACCCAGCCAACTATACGGAAAACAATAGTTAATGATAGGGGAACCAGGGGTACAGGGTTTTGACCCATAGCCAGCTGACTGTACGTACAGGAGCTCAGCAGTTGGTTCATCCGGGTTTTGTCTAGACCATTTTTTTTGGAACATCTTTTTTCACCACTCTTTGAGAAGGGATGGCACTTCTGCCACGGATGGGGTTCATGACCAGATTTAATCACCTTTTGTTGTACGTTTGTATGGGTGTATTATGCTTTCTCATGTCTGTCTTGACCTGGTGTGTAACTATTGAACTAATGGTTCAACTACACAGAGCTTAGCAGCACGTGCCGGTGCTGCAGTCAGTTGATGTCATGTTTCAGTTGATCTAACTCCAAGCCATTAAGGTGACTTGTTTCTCCGGCTTTCGTGTAGCAAGTCAATCTGCTTGTTCAAGTCGCAACAGGGCCGTTGCCTCGTTTATGTGCACAACCAGCAGCGCAACTGAGGTATGACGGGAAATCCATAGCAATTCTCTCCTCAGTTGCCTGTGGCTTCCCATCAAATTTGGGCCGTTTATGGTGATTTGTTGTCATGAATCTGACCTTGCGTGCATGAGATGTTGCTCACTAATTGCTAATTGTACGGCTATGTACGGCTATTGCCTCAAGCCCAACAGCAGCGATGTTTCATGCTGATGCTGGACCGTGTGTTCTTGGTTCAAGCCATCCTGTCACACACGAAAAGTTGCAACTACCTTGCAATTCTCCTGACACTGAGTACTAAGCTTGGTTTGTTGCTGAAGTTTGTGGCAAGTGGCAAGTTGAGTTCACCAAATAGAGCACCATGTACTTCACCATATCCCTTGGTTGTTTATTTTGGCAATGGGCTCTTCTCTCTTGGGTCCAGTACCAGACTACGCAGGAAGAAATCTAGATCCGCTTCCTGCGGCGAAGAGAAGCGTCAGCAAGTTGTTTGCCAGCTTGAAGGCTCACAGGAATCGCAACTTCACATGAGTGATGCACGAGACCAATAGGATCCAATATGCTTTTGTTGTCAAGCTGCCCCAAATGGTTTCAAGATGATATCCTAAACTGTCATGTTTGAGACATTTGCGGATTGATCTCCCACAGCCTGAAAGACCTGTTCAATGGATTTCTTCGGGTTTTTGTGATCATCTCACCCTTCCAGTATCTATCATTGTTTCTACACCGTCTCCCGTTATCTTCGCAGTCTCAGTGCTGGTTGTTGGTTATGAGTGAAAGAGCAAAGTAACTATAAACAAATAGTTAGCCTTTGATTGACCATTGATTAAGCACAACTTGATCGAACGTTCATGATGAGCTATCCTTAACGATCAGTTAACCATCAATTAACAGTGGATTGACCATGAGTATCCATTGATTAGCCATTAACCATTCATTAACCATTTGCTAGCCATTCGTTAGCCATTCATTAGCCATAATTATTCATTAGCCATAACCATTCATTCCATAACCATTCATTAACCATAACCATTCGTTAACCATAAGCCCTCATTAACCATTACCCCAGTGCTATCCCATTCACCTGCACATCGCCTTCGCCATGAGCTGGTTCACGGACAAGGCGCTCGCGGAAGTTCAGGTAGACGAGCTGATCCACCGACCATAGATATCCGTAGCCTTCACGAGTTAAACAGATCGATTGCAACTAGTAACCATGAAGTTAACTCCATATTTTTTCAGCATGGTCAGCCATAGTGAGCCATAGCTGACCGTAGCCGGTACGATATCCATATTAGAAGTCCCGCCAACCTTCTAGCCTGGTCCGTGTTGGTTCCTTGGCGCAGGTGTCCCACCTGGTGCGAGAAGTGCAACAGTTGGCGCGCCCGGATGAGCGAGCGAAGCTTCAGGGGACCTGAAGAACTGAGAAATGGCATGGTTTATATGATGTAAGAATGGGGAAATGTATTGTTTATCATGGTAAGATGATGGGTTTATGGGGTATAATGATGCTTAAGAATGGGAAAATGGGTGTTGATCGTGTTAAGATGATGGTGTACCACGGTAAAATGATGGCGTATCATGGTGTAAAGATGGTTAATTGTAGGTAAACACGATAGTTAATGAATGTTAATGAGGATAAACTAAGGCTGAAGAAGTGATTGACCAATGGCTTCCTGGTGGTGTGATGATGGGTTCATCATGGTGAAATGATTGCTTTTCATGGTGCAATGCCAAAGGATGGTTCAGAACGATGGCTAGCATTTATGGTTCAAAATCATGGCCAGCGCCGAGTTGACGACTCCATGTTCAGTGATCTAACATGGCTGGCTGGAAAATCACCATTTCCAATAGGTAAGTCATCTACAAATGGTGTATTATCCATTGCTATGTTAGATCACCAGAGTGCAATCAAGAACCAGCTTCCATTATGAAATGCTGCCCCAAAAAATTGGATGGTTTCCGTCTTGAAAAGCAACAATCCGCCAATGAACCAAAAGCAACACCAGCCAATATGATCACCCAATAGCAGAGTTTGTGCCACCGCTCACATGCTTGTAGGTAGATAGTTAAAAAATACATTCTGATACATGCGTTCCCAATCTTGAATGATGGAATAGTACCATCAGCTCGCTTATGTACTTGCCCATGATCTCGCCTCACCTTACCTAGATTACCTTCATGGTCGGAGATGAGTTGAGTATATCATCGCTTGTCATATGCCCAATTTCACCAAGTTCTTGGTGTCAGAAGTTTCGATCTACGACCAATCCAAACTTGCGATGTTGTCCGGCAACAGCTTAGACAATCCCGCTACGCCACTCAGGGATTCCTCTGGGCGTGCACTTGGCACGACAGGTAGGTGTCAGAACCCATGCTCTCGTCCCAAAGAATTGGTAATTGCTGGAGAGGAGCCTCCTGATCCCGGAGTTGCTGGATGGATAATTTCGCTCATTGAATGGTTAAAAGTGCATCCAATCAGCATACAGTGATGTATCCTCGATATGTAAAACACAAAGCTCTTGGATTCTAGTCATCTCATGTCACATCACTGCTCTCAGCCACCTCGATTCATAGGGATGGTAGATTACCATTTTTTTGATAGGCAAAAACACCTGAGAGTGGGAGTCACCTGGAATTCTATCGCACGGCCTGCTTGCCGTGGTGAAGGTTTAGGCTCAGACAGTGTCCTCTGGCTCTGCATTGGCCGGGCCTCATTTTTTCGCGGGCGCCCACAGCCCGAAGGGGATGGCGCTTCGCAGGCTGGAGGGAATCATCACTTGCTGCGCAAAAATGGAGACCCAATCATTGCTGTCATGGATTTTTGTTTTTGAATTGGGAATTCATCGCTGTTATATGGCTGTTTTATGCAAAATTTGTCGCTAACAACTTGGATCTGGGAAGGGTTCGCATGGCTCAGCAGAAGGAAACACATCTATACCTCTACGCTACACTCTGGTCCCACAGGCAGACCTGCGGGATCGCAGTGGGACGCGACATGAAATACATCTCGCGCATCGGAGGGGCAGATGGTGTACCAATGACCACGAGATGGCAAGCAACAACAACTGATGGCCATGTATATGACAGGTACCATTCTTCATGGAGAATGTACAATCAATGGAATATGAGAAGAGCTATACCATGGAACACAAAAGCTATATAATCATTCATAATACATGGCTATACCATCGCTAATAGCACAATTGTTCATGGAGTATAAGAATAGCAATAGTCATAGCGGAAAAACAGACATCTTTTGTCTGACACTTGGTGAATGGCTAGAAGCAATTGTTCAGTGCCGTTCACCATCCCAAATAAAATCCGTTGATGGCGATGGCTGGTCGCTTCACTTATATTTATGGGATGGCCCACAACCACCAGCCAGATTGATTCCATTCCTGGTTCTATCTCCCTTACTATCCTCATTTTCATATGGACATCATTGCTTTGGCCTTTCACCGATGTACCTGCGCGCAGGCTGATACTCGTTCTGGCTACAAAAGCCCTGGCCAATAGCAGAGCACTGCACGAGGTTCCGTGGGCAGTGAAGGTTGAGTGGCACCACTGCAAACTTGTCATGTTCAGTCGAAGACAATGAGGGCATCCTTGTTGATAGCTGTGATTTGTTGAGATTTGGTTGATGATAGTCAACCTTGTTGGATCGAATTCTGTTTAGTAGCGGTTGATCATGATTGATCAACATGGGCTGATACTTGGGTAATAGTGGTGAGTTGTGCCGCAATCAACTTGATATTGGTTGATCTTTGGTTGATATGTTGATGAGAATTGGTGACTGATGTTTGAGGATCCATCAAATTCATTGTCAGTCATGACACTGTACATGGTAATCGTGGCAGCTGTGCGATGATTATTATATACTCATACTTGTACATACTCGCATCAGAAAAGATTTAATCTCCTACCTGCGACGCCGCAACCAATGGCTGACAAATGCATTTTTCTTGGAACTTTCTCCGGTCAGAACACAACGCGGGTGAAAATGAGTTTGCTTAATAAAAATAAGATGAAATAGCCCACAAACAGTAATCGTTTTGTTTCTGCGGAGTGGAATAACACTGATTTTTGCAACAATAGTATTGCTATCAATGATCCGGCGGAATAGCCAAAAGCATTAATAAATAACCTGTTTAACATATTGAAACAAAGAAAACTGATTGTTGCTACCAATCGGAATGCTTGATGGAGGTGCAAGCGACCAATAGTAGGCTGATGTAGTAAATCACAGGGGGTGTAAGTAGCAACCGGCGGTTGGTTGAGTGTATTGAGGGGTGCTTGTTGATAGTTCTACTACGAGTAATCAAAAGTTGGTTGATTTTGAGGTAGCTTATCAGAGGTTTGGCAGAATTGATGAGGGTCTAAGCTATGACAGCTACACATCCAGCAGTCCACAAGACTTCAAAACGGCCTGTACTGCTATATGGGTGTTTCTCGAAATAGGGGACCCCCAGTATTAACCATTGATAGCAGTAAAGCATTCATTTCTGGGGTCCCCCGTTTTGAGAAACTAAAATGGGTCCCCCAAAACTGCTAAAATCAAAATCATGTCGTAGCAGTAGCGCGCCAACGAGCCTGGGTGTGGCAAGGGGCCAACTGGACAGAGGTTTGGCAGCTGTGAATAGCTGCCAAAGTTCTACACAGATCATGGTTGATAGGACACACTGTTTCTCTCACGGGTGAGGGGCAGCTGTTGGGGGACTGTCAGGGAAATTTCCATGAAGTGTTTCTAGGACCAAGAGTCCTAGCACCTGTCGAGCCTGGCTTTCCATTGCCATGACTGTCAAGATTTCAAAGCACTGGTGAGGCTTCATCAAGCAATATCAAGTCAATAGAACTACATCATCCATATCAACCTTATCATCCATATCAACCATATCAACCATATCAACCATCAATCATATCTCACCCAGGATGATTTCCGGACCCGGCTGGCGGCCCCTTGAAGCTGGTCATAACCAGGCCACTCCGACAGTTCACTGTTTGGGCCTCAGCAGATTGCAGGGCTGGACCCCTGGGAGGATCCGGCGGGCTGAGTTTCCAGTCAGGTAATGGGTACAGTACTTGCTGGTTGGTGCTTTGATTACCATTTTGATGATTTTCCCAGTACTCATTAACAAATGGTTGGTTGACTCATATTTTTTGTAGGGGTTGAAACCACCAACCCGCTTGATTTGTGCTTGACTCGCTGGTGAATGGCGAGTTCATGGTGGTGATTGCTTAGTGGATGGTGACTGGCGAAGCTTCAATGGTGAATGGTTGACACTAGCGAAACTTCAATGGTTGGCTATGGAAATGTCACTATGCTTTTGATAAACACTTGATAAAACCAGCTAGTTATTATATTGTCATGATAAACCATGATAAAATCATGGTTTTATTGCCATGATATAACATGATATTAGCCGTGTCACTATCACTGATATAACATGATATGACCATGGCTCCTACAGGTGGCGCCTGTGGTGCCATGGCCCGAGCTAGCAAGGAACCACCAGCCATTGTTGGGGTACGTCGATGTACAGAATGGCCATCGACACATGCAACGTCAAAGCCAGGGGTACACCCTGTACAAATCATCACTGGTGAAGATTTTCTCGGAGAATTGCAGGCGATTCTCACCACATTCGATTCAGTACCATCCTGTGAAAACCGCAGCTGGAAAAACTGAGGTGTAGCTTTGGTGACGCCCAACACCTATGAGCCGCACATGCTGGCAGGGCAGTTTAGATTGAAGGCTGGGAAATGGAGTTGGTTGGTTGGAAAGCGCTGGTGGCTCACATTGTTGGGATGGAATGAGTGGTTACCATGGAAGTTATATAAATGCGGGGTGTGTGGTAGATCGCTGACAAGTTGAATGGTTGCTCACTTGCCACGCCAGGCTGGCATCTTTGGTCTGGGACTCAGGGGACCCAGGGACCCAGGGTGTCGGGGTTCGTTGGTTCACAACCTCCCTGGTCTTGTGGTAGGATTCCGCAGGCCGTGGACTAGCCTACCTCAAGGAAGTTTGATTACAACTCACTATGGGTATAGCTTAGAGCAAAAACCAGCTGTAGCCACCACTACGAATCGCTTTCCTTGAAAGCGCCCATTGTTGGGGAACAGCCAGCAGGTAAGGTGTAACCACAACGAGAGTTTTGAGGCTTGATTGTCATGTTGCTATCCTTGTGTTCCAATGTTGATTGGCACAACGACTTGCTGGTGCTCAAAGCATGCATGTTCGTTCATTATCCCAGGATCGCAAGATTTCATCATAGTTGTTGATATATCTAGGCAATGATTATCAATGATTGCTTGATGATTGGTTGGTTATGGCGTGATTATTGGTTGGTTATTGCTTGGTCATTGGTTGACTATTGATCGATTATTGATCGGTTATTGGTTGATCATTGGTTGATGATCCTCAAATTTTCCACTTGTCCCCATCATAGGAAGCCCCCATCCCGCCCTGAACGTCTAAGCCAGTCAGAGCTGCAGATGCGGTCGATTGATTTCAGTCGAAGCTGTTGATCATCCAGCTTTGTTTCACCATTCTCACAGCTCTTTCAATTGGCTTTAGCCATGTAATTAGTGGTCAGAACCATGGTTAACAACAATGGTTAAGAATAATCATGGGTAACAAGCAAGGCTTATATTTCATGCTTAGAACCATGGCTAATGGTTAATTAGTTATTGGAACTATGGTTCATTTTTCGTGATTGCAATAGTAAATTTGGATTACAGTGGCTATGACCAACAATCACTGGATTGGTTCATCGGAACATCGACCTTGGAAACCCTAGCTATAACCATCGATTATAAGGTTTTTGTGTCTTTTTTCTCATCAAGCGGTAGACAAAGATCCTATCCAACCGTGGTTTCATACTGGCACCAGAAATATGAATAGATGTACATATCTACATAGTTCTATATATATTCTATGTATATGAATATGTTGCACATACATCAATACAGCCAAAACATTCCTTCACCTGAAACTTGATTTTAAGAGTAGACAAGACTTTCGTGGCACCGCGGCCGCGCTGAGAATGCGACTCCTTTGACATCTATAGCAACGCCTCAGCGTGGGAACTCTTCAAAGACCATGTGACTCGTCCTCCCAGGGCTGGCGGTGCGCACCTGAAGAGATCATGGCTGGGGGGACCCGGGTGGCCCTGGCAGGTTCCCAACAGTTGGTTGGGTGCAGGTCCTGTTGGTGGCCCTGTTTCCTCACTCAGTTGATCCCCGTGAGCCGACTCGTTCCGATGGTGAGCCAGTGGTTGGGAGTTACAGCATCATGGCGAAATCGAAGTTGTTGCCGGTCTTTTCAGTGCTAGTCACAATTTGGCTGTGGCTCAATATTAACCATTAAAAATAACCTACCAAATCATAGGGGAAACAATGGTTAATGACGGGAACCAAGGGGACTAAGGGTTTTGACCCATAGCCATTTCATGTTAATTGAGAATGATTATCATGACAATGGCAAGAACGGAAACAATGATCATAATGGCATCATGATAACAACGTGATCATAGGGATCATAGCGGTGCCATTAGCATGATGATGCTAATTATCTATGTATCACTAGGTGCTAGTAAAAAAAAACCTAGGTGAAAAACGGTCCTATTATCATTAGTACTACCCTCCGGTAAACTAACCTGGCAATGGATTTTGACCATATTTTATAGTGAAACCCTGGGAAAACACCAATAGCCATGGTGGATTTGCCATTGCCAGGTTAGTTTACCAGAGGGTAGCAATAATTTCAAGCTTATCAACTGTTAGTCAGAATCATTAGGTGTTGATCATTCACCAACATTAAAGGCTAATTGTTGATCCCCAGTCGTTGCTTGTTGATCATCAATGGGTAGTGACCATAGATAAAATTGATGATAGTGATAGCGAGACAAAGGAGGCCACCGTCCACCTTGAGACCCCAGATGTCATCAAGGGTGAGCTGTCGCCAGCACGGCACTGCCATGGCCAGCGCCCGGTAATAAGTTGTATTGGATGTAGACATTTTTAGATACGTATTCAGGTAGATCAAATATACAACCATCCTTGAACATCCTTGAACATCATTGAACATCATTGAACATCATTGAACATCATTGACCACAAATTAAGCGCAAACTGACCAGCATGAACTGGCATGAACCACAACCACCGGACGTACATCTCCAGCCACTCCTGTTATGTTACCAGCGGTTCCCAGGTGGACGTCGCTAGTCAGCTGGCCGACAAGGTTACGGCCGCCTCAGCGGGAAAGGGGCGGCATCATCATGAACCATCAGTGACCGGAATCATGGTTCAATGGCCCATCATCATTGACTACTAGTGGTTCGTTGTATCTAGATTTATGGTGATTATTGACCACTAGACTGCTAGTGGTCAGTTTTATGGTGATTTTATTGACCATTGGGCCACTCTTTCAGCAATGGTGGCACTCCTTAAACCAGGAAGTTGGGGCAGTGCCATGAACTGCCTGAGATTCAGAAGCCTTGAGCTGTGCGTGAATTGCACACCACCCGTCCTAATCATACTTATGGGACCATTATTTACTGCTATCTATATGCGTATATTCTTATCATTGTTGATAATTGCAATTGTTGATCAATATTAATCATTATTAATCCATTTTGAACCATTTTGAATCATTGTTATTTGACATCGTTGGCCATTATTAACCATTATTAACCTATATGAGCCATTCCTGACCAAAATTATCCATTATTAATCATCATTAACAATCATCAACCACTATTAACCATCATCAACCATTATCAACCATCTGTCCTTCATCGCAAAAATAGTCAGCAATGAGAGCGATGACCATGCTGGACCATCATGAACGATTATTTGGCAATGTGAAGCATCACCAACTATCACTGGCAAGCCCTAAGTGTCAGCAATAACAAAAATTACTTACCTGCAGTTAGCCACCTGTGACTCGGTAATCAGTATTGATACGCCACTTGCCATTGTTCACCATCATAACTGCGTGTGGATTGCTATTGCTTGTTCTTTCTGCTCGTCAATGATCAATAAGCAGCAACCACTAGCCATGATTAGCCATATATTAGACAGCTTATGAGCCACTACTACTAATCATAGATCAGCATCATGAGTTGCTATTGACCATGATTCCCCCGGGGACGGTCCCCCTGGGTCTGGGCCCGCGGGCCCGCCCGCATATGGGCCCTCCAGGGTGGGCCCGCGCAGGGCCCGCGAAGAGTCTTGGCTTCAGTTTGTTATGGAAAGGATCACGTGCTCCTGTCGGTTCTAGTCTGAGCGAAAGGTTGTTTCTTTTAGTGTACTTGCTATTATTCCTATCACGGTTGAGATTATCTATAATTATACATCCTTTTTGTAAAATCTAACGACCAAAATCGTAAGGCTAAGTATTAAAATGGTAAAGTCTAACCGCTGAAATGGAAAAAGTCTAACTGCTGAAATGGTAAGATCCAACAGCTAAATTGCGAATTTTTCCCTTAAAATGGTAAGATAGATTTGCGAAATGGTTGAGTCTAGCCACTGAGATGGTAAAGTCTAAGTTCGTAAATGGCAATTACCCCGTAAAATTGGAAACTCTCACCACAAAAACGGTAAGATCTACGTGCTGAAATGGTTGAGTCCAGCCACTGAAACCGTAAAATCTTACGACTTTAACGGCAAGATTCAACCACTGAGATCGATGGTAAAATCTATTTCATGAAATGGTTGAGTCCAGCCACTAAGGAAACACGTCTAATTACAAAAACGGAAAAGTCTAACCACTGAAAGTCTAACGGCTCAAGTGGTGAAACCTAATTTAATGTTGAAAAGGGTAAAGTCTGACAACTTAAATGATAAAAATCTAACCAGTAAAAGGGTAAAGTCTGACCGTAAAAATTGCAGAATCTAAACACTGGATTTGTCAAGTCTAGCTACGAGAGAAATAAATCTAAGTGCATTTACATGGCAGGATCTAAGCGCAAAATCTGTAGAGACTACCCATTAAAATTGCAAAAATCGACCAAAAAGACAGAAGATCAACTAAGATGGTAAAGTCCGACGGCTGAAATGGTCTGATCTAATGACTAAAATGGCAAGATTGAATCTAACAACTAAAATGGTACAGTCTAACGACTAGCATGGTTGGATCTAACAACTTAAAATGGCAGAGTCCCATGACTAAAATGGTAAAGGGCCTAACGACTGATATGGTAGAGTCCAATCACTACGTAGCAAGCCCTAATGTAAAAAGGTAAAATCTAACCACTAAGATGGCAAGACCTAACCCAGAGAATAGTAAGGTTTACTTGTTGAAACGGTTTCGTCTAGCCAGACACAGGGTAAGTAAAATCTTGCCATGAAAATATTACAGTCAAACCAGGAAAAAGGTAAAGTCTAACGACGAAAATTGCACAACTTAACGTTAAAATGGTAGCACTAAAATGCTAAAATCTAACAATTAGATTTGTTCAAGTCTAGCTACTAAAATCAGAAATCTAATGATTGAAATGCTAGATCTAAGAACTAAAACTGTAAAGTCCAACGCTGAAGTTCCAGCGGATGACAATTGAAAGCACTCACTAGCTCTGTGTGTGTGTGTGCGTGTGTCCTCGACCCCCTGGACAGAGGAGCCCGCGCGGGGGCCCGCGAGCCCGCGCATGTAAGGGCTCATGGATTTGGGCCCGCGCGGGGCCCGTATGCGCCCGCGGGCCCGCGTGGGCCGCGCGGCCTTGAGACCTAAGGTAGGCCTTGCTGGATTCCCCCTCACCAACCATCATGAACTGTCACGACAATTGGTTATTGTTGATCCTCACCCAACATCATTAATGTTCATAGGAATCCATCTATCCACGTAATCGATCTAACGATTATTAGGCAATCAACCATGATTGCCTATGGCAATCACTATTAGCCATCATGAACCATCAACCGTCATTAACAATCATGAACCATCATGATTGTTAATCTATGATAAGTGATGACGATCAATCCACTGCGTTCATGGATGCCGTCAATCAAAGGTTTTGGTGTAAAGTGGTCATGACCGATTAGATTAACCTTCAATCCAACCAGAATTACCCATGGTTTCCAGTGCTTTCCCAAAGGTTTCCCACAGGTTTCCCACAGGTTTCCTTCCCACAGGTTTCCCACAGGGTTTCCCACAGGTCTCCCACAGGGTTCCCATGTCTGGTAGCCCTGGTGGTCAGTCCCGGGGTGCGTCGAAACGCGGCCGCGAGTGCCGAGTCGCGCGAGTCGCAGGTGCACAACATTGGCATCCCGCTCTTCGCGCCCATGGTCGCAGGACCTCCAGGTGACGCCGGGCGAATCGAATGGTGGATGATGGTGCTTAGTGATGGTTGCCAGTCCAAATATAGCAATCACCACAACTGGGTGTTCCCCAACCAATAATAGCTGGTCAATGGTGAATGATAGGGGATGATAACTAGCAATTATGGGGGATATATAGCAACTATAAGGCCATGGGTCAATATTAATCAACCAACGTTCATGGGGGATTTCCACCAACAAAACTATAGGGAAAACAATGGTTAACTGGGGGGAAGCAGGGGTACAGGGTTTTGACCCACTGCCAGATGATTATAGTGGCTAATGATGACGAATGATGGTTAATGATGACGAATAGTGCTTAATCACTTACTGGGATGAATCAGTATCTTAAGTTACATCTTCAGAAAACCCTATCATTACTGATCACTAACAATCATAAATCACTATCAACCATCATCAATCATCACTGTCCAACGTCAACCATCACTGTCCATCATTGACCATCATTGACCATCCTTGACCGTCATTGGCCATCACTGACCAATCTATCAATAGTAACCATTACCAACCAACAGACTATTGACCATCATTCTCCATTAGCCTTTCGAAAACGAACCTGGAAGCTAAATCGATGCTCCACTTCCAGATATTTTTTCAGGAAGGTATTCAACTTGCAAACTTCCCCCAATTGTGCTGGCTCGGCCGCAGGTTGGGACAAAAGCGACAAAAAGGACAAGGGAGAAAAGGCGCCAGCGGTCAGAGAAAGGGCCCCAGCCCCCCTTACCGAATACCTGGGAGTGGCTGCGCCAGGGTTAATTATGGTGAATTGATGGTTGAATTCAGGGTTCATCATGGACACTGTAAGTCATGGCTATGGGATTGTTGGATTCAGTTGATGGTTAGTTAATGGTTATAGCTATGGTGAGTTAATGGTTATAGTTATGGTGAATAACAGGGGAACATTTGACTGGCGAATCATCCGCAACAATCTCTTAGATTCATTCTTGGCCTTCACCCGGCACACACAAGAATCCAGATTCCACCTTGTATATCAACAACATGGGCTTCGGAAGATGAAGAGCTTCCCATGATGAGCCTGTCCATGACTGGCATCCCGGCCCGCTTCAGGGAAAGCATCAGTTTGGCAGGTATCCTGTGAAGATCTCCTGCCCACTCAGGTAGGTAGGTTTCCCATGTAGAATTATACATAGATGATATTCAGGCTCTTGAAACAGTTACTTGTCCATGAATGAACCGGCCCTTGCAGATAGGTCAGCACGTTTTTGGTCATTTGCGAGGTGAATGGAGCGCTATTCATAGTCAAGTGGATCATCACAAGCTTTGGAAAGCATGTAGTCCCTTCCTGGGCCCGGAGTCTGCCCTAAATTGCACCGATACCTTACTGATATAGGGAAAGCCGGGGCGGTAGCATCAGGAACAGGAAACTGATTCAGGTGAATGAAGTGCAAAGAGCGCTCTCTTCGCACTCGTAATTGCCAAGATGATTGTTGTTGACCTTGTTAACCTTTGCGGTTCTTGATTCACAAGGTGATACACAACTTATTGTGAAGCATCTGAGCCACATAGCGAGCCACATAAGGAGCTCCTATATCTCCTATGCACGTTTTCTTTCTGGCATATTGGTCAGGGTAGGTGAATGGTTGACCCCCCGTGTTTGCTTCATTGTGGTTGACAATCTGGCTGGTGGTTCAGACAGAGCGATTGGGAGCCAGGGGTATCCCGCTCTACCTCTTTAATGGGGGAGCTCCAACCAGGAGAGTTCCAACCACAAGGTAGTTTGATGGTTGGCGGTTTCGGTTGAACTTAGCAGCGCAGATTGAAGGCGTAACCTCAAGGGAGGTCGCTCCGGATGGTCCTCCTGACGGTCAGCTGATGTCCAGTCGCCGGTTCTCGCTGCCGCGCAGGGAGCCAAACATTTAGCCAACACTCCGATCTTTGAGATGCTAAGCCGCAGCATTTCGTGAGGTCGTTGGCGGCTGCTTGGGAGCGGAGCCAATATGGCTTTGGGTAGCCGAGGCGTGAACACCCCATGACTAGATGACCAAAATAGTCTAACTGTTTGGATGTTTACCTGCCAATTTTGGGAATCATTGGTTTTGGCTGTCCATCATCTTGGCTTCCAAACGCTCTCAAGAATGACAATGTTCCGTTGGCGAAACCATTGGAACTTGGGTGGACCAGGGACGTGCCACCGTTCTCCAGATGTCAATCATTTTGGCCGTGCAATTTCGAGCAATAAAAGCCATGGAATGTGATGGTAGCAAGTCGCACGTAGCAACCAACAATACCCAGCAAGGCTCATCGACAGTATCAAAGGGGGTGGAGTGTACAGCTGGGAGGACTTCGAAACATGCAACAAATGAGCCCTGGAAAGGCATGACTGGAAAGACTTCCTCGCCATGCCGGGAGGTTTGGAGTGGGATGACAATGATGATTCGTATTTGGGGCAAATGGGTTGAGGCAATCACCAGGAGCGAAACTCAGTTTTTGAATGTGTTTAATCATTCTCTACCATTGTCAACCGTCATCATCAACCATGATCAGCCAAGATCTCATATGACTATCAACCACAATCAGCTATAGCCAGTTGAGATTTGAACTCAGCAGTTCTAGTTACTAGTTAAGAGAGCCTTCATTTTAGTCCATAGCACCCCCTGTACCACGGCCACCACCGTGGTTCCTCTCAGGACACTTTGGAAACGCGTTTGCGCCATAGGGCGCTTCAGGTGCCGAGATTGTGAGTTGTTCAGGTCCCGAAAATCTGGGCCCCGCTGCAATTTGTTGCTGTAGCTGCTATAGCCATGCTACCGGGGAAACAGTTGGGACCTTTACCCTGAACATCTTCTTACGGGCTTTCATCTCAGCAGTTGAGCAGTGTATGTGTATATGATATGCCATGAAGGCAACTCCTTTCCAGCACTGACCAACCCGGTTGTGCTTGGTGTCACCAATCCAGAGCCACCACTCGATGGGAGACTTATGATTGTAGATCTTTTTCATGTACTGAGAGACTTCATTGGGAGGTGGTACAGGCAACCTGTAGTAGCCACCTTTGAAACATCGGTAAACATGGGTGATCCTGCAAAAGGTAAGTCCAACGACCAACTTCCCTGGAAGGGGGATGCTCTTCCTACCTGTTTCGGTTGGTCGGGATGTTCCTACCAACTACCTTCAAGGGATGTAAATCCAATAAAGCATCCAAGGGATGCTACCTTCAAAGATTGGTGATTTACCATTGCAGGATCTCCTCCTACCTGTTTCGTGTTGTCAGGGTCTCCAAGGTAAAGGCTTTTGACCCAGGCTGAACGCGGCCCTAGGCGCGTCCTAGTGGAGGTTTACCCAAGGGCACGAGCAAAACTTGGGGCACGGTGATAGTGACCCTGATATTTTTGTTGGACTTTGGTTAGTATCACCGTATCACCGCTAATCCATATATGTGTATATATGTATATTCATGTTTACATATATATATATATATTTATTTATTTATTTATTTATTTATTTATTTAGTTATTTATTTATTTATTTATGTATTTATTTATTTATTTACAGACTGTATACCCCTATGCAATCAAACGCAAACAGAAGTATACCTACATGTATGTGTAGGTCCCTTGATGTATCAATATGTTTATAAAGACTGTTTTTGTGCATGCCATTCATGGACAAGCTATGACGTGAAGCTGAGGGAAGAAGAATCGATGTGTTGTGTGTTTGGGAGTGGATTGCCCTTAGTTTTCCGGAGTTCGCGCTGGCAATGTGGCTTTTAGCCAATACCAACCCAACCAAGATGAGATACTATTCTAAGTCATTCACAGCAGCGATTTGGTGGCTGAACGGGACATTTGTAGATCACTCACATATTGGATGGAGAATCATAGATGTAGAAATATGCCAACCCCGGATTTCAATCGTAGCTACTTCCAAAAGATGGGCCACGAAAAAACGATACGGGTTGCACAATCCACAAAACGTGGTTTATCGTTGGCGCTTTCAGATTGAGAATGACCACAGGTGTATGTTCTTTTCTTGATGTGTGAGAACCAAGGGCTTGATGGATTGCAAATAATATGACGTGTAATTTGTAGCATATCCGTTTCACAGAACATCACATACACGTGTCTATATTTGTATCTATCTACATATATGTACATGGGCGTTTCTCAAAATAGAGGTACCCCCAAATCCAACAGTACTCATTACTAGCAATAAACCAACCATTCTTGGGGTCCCATATTATGAGAAACAACCACATGTATCGTACATCACCAAGGCACCCCATGTCGATCCATATCAGCGGGTCCGCCTTTCAAGTCAGCCTTGCCCCAGGGATTCTGATTACACTGCCAAAGTAGATGTGGACACAGTACCTTGACTGACACATGTGGTCGATCTTCGAAAGGCTGCCAGTGCTGTGGAGA
>VSDK01015396.1:340112-376199 GCA_009767595.1 Symbiodinium kawagutii
TCCCTACAAGGCGTCTCACCAACCTCAGGATAGGCATCAAGGGGGGTGAGGGCAGCATGAAGCACGACTCATAGGGAGCGATGCTTGGGATCCAACCTTGGGATCCAACCGAGTTTCTCATGCTGGGAGGTTCTGCTGAGAAACATTCATCACCGGGTTCCAACATGCCACAGCCCCAAAGTTCTCAGCTGGCCAGTGCTTGACCGCTCCATGATTCTGTGATTGGCCCAGGTCTTACTGCCCTCGCGCATCTCGGGGTTTCTTCAGGGAAGGCATCCACGAGCCGAGTTCTTCTACAATACCAAGAATGACATGTATGGCATCTCGCCTGGAATTGCCCACCTGGCTAGGGCGGCTAGGGCATCTAGGGCAGGCATGGCAAGCCACTGCGGTTAGGTCGGCTGATGGGAGCCCCCCAGGACACGGCAACAAAACACGAACGCACAGCGAAGATGAATTGATGGTTGTTTGCGTAGGTTCGCATGGAATGAACATGAGAAAGAGATAGAAAGAGCACAACTATTTCTGAGCGGCTTTGACCTTCAGAATGCAGCAATCCCAATGACATTGGGTCATCGGTTGCACCAGCTGGCTGCTTGGGACCCCCCGGTCCTGATGGTTTCTATTGCATCAACTCGAGTGCTCGCCCTGGGTTTACCGCAGTTTTTCGGTCGTGGGGAACCACATTCGCAGGTGGATTGCAAGCTATCATGACCCACTATGCCGAGTACAAGCAACAACCATAGAATATATGGTAGTATGGGTGTTTCTCAAAATAAGGGTACCCCTCAATCATCCCATATCAATCATTGTTTGTTAATAAACCAACCGTTTTTTGGGTTCCCTATGGCTTGAGAAACCCCCATATAGCCCGACTCAGACCGTGACCCCATATAGCCCATCATCAGCTTTTTTACTCCAGAAAGCAGAACGAAACAGCGAGGGATGGGCTGTTGTTGGTTCTCATCATCATCACAAACAGTTGTCAACCATCAACCATCGTGAACTATGACTAGCCACCAGGAAAACCACAACACCGACAGTGCCATGACGAACCGCTAACCATTGTCAACCGTGACTACAGCCGTTGTGGATTCGTTTGTGGTTTCAAACATGTTTGATTTCCCCAACGACTTAAGATGATTGTTCATTGACAAGCATGCTTTTTATAGGGGAGAAACACTAACCAGCCAATGATCATTGACCATCACAATCAGCTATTTCACCAGCTAATCCACTACAAAGTCACCATGGACCACCGTCTCCAGCTGCCGTTGTTGATCATGAACCACTATCAACCATTGTCAAACCATTATCAACCCCATCAACCAACCATTCATCAGCTAACTATCAACTCCAAGCGCTGTTGATCAACCACCAACCAGCGAACCATTCGCCATTGATGAACATTTGATTTACCACCATTCATCAGCGCATTGAACCACTATTAGTAGCCATTCTTAACCACCCTTGCAGGCCCCTGCCTCGTTGATCATGGCGGTACCGTCATGATGGCCCACCGGAAGTTGCTGCCATGGTCCCCCACCCCCCGCTGTGGACAGGGAACTTCCTCCACGGACCCATCGAGTTGCTATCGACGGGTGCCATGAGCGTCCTGTGCAAGCGGGCAGAGGCGTGCGATTGAAATCCTTCGGAAGTGGCATAGTTATTGCTTGGTTTGTTGCTATAAACTTGGGTATCCCAAAATTGAAATATATGTACTTGATGGTTCGTGGCCCTGACGTTTCATTCAACCATATTCAACCCCTATGGGCGCGTCCATAAATGGTGTACCCTATAATCCCCTATGATTTGTGGCTACCCCTATTATAAAATGAAAAATCTGGGGGGGTACTACCCCTTTCAATTGTGGACAACCTCATGTGGTTGTTTCTCAAAATGGGGGTACCCTGAAATCATCGTTTGTTAATCATTTGTAGAAATAGACCAACCATAACTTTGGGGGACCTGTATGACTTGAGAAACCACCATATCAACTACTCAATTAAACGATCAGCCATGGAGGTTATACAATATCAACTGCTACAATCAAACTATAAATCATATCAACTACTAAATTGAATTGATCAAAATAGTAGTTGACATCAGTTAACGACTAAATCAAATGATCAATGAATCATCAACTACCATAGCTTTATCATTGATGATCATCAACAACTATCATCAAACAACAATTTATCCATTAATTGTTTGATGGTAGTTGATCATCAAAACAACCATCATCATCAACTACCAGCTGTGGACCTTTTTCCGCTTGGAGCTGCTTGTGGAAGGCCTGCAAGAAGAGCATCTCTCAGGCTGCCTATGGGGAGGATTTCTATTTGAAGCTTGGAGCAGGTCACGGATGGACCGTTGGAGACCAAGGGGGAAGGCTATCACTTGCAAACAGCATTGAATAGCATAAAAGGGTTTGATTAACCGCACATATGTCTCTGGAAAGCATGCAGAGTCTGTTGGATTTGTTTCTTGCTGATTGCCACTGATTGCTATTTTGTGTGGTTTCTCAAGCCGGGCCCCCAAAATGGTGGGATAATCACTGGAAATGGCTAATGTTGGATGATTTGGGGATATCCCCATTTTGAGAAACACCCATATGCTATCGGTTGCAAAGGGTAATTGCAGTTTGCTATCACTTGGAAATAAGATGGAAATAGCATGGAAATAGCATGAAGAGTTCGATTAACTGCATATATGTCTCTGGAAAGCATGCAGAGTCTGTTGGATTTTTATCTTGCTGATTGCCACTGATTGCTATTGTGTGTGGTTTCTCAAGCCGGGCCCCCAAAATGCTGGGCTGATCACTAGAAATAGCTAATATTGGATGGTTTGGGGATATCCCTATTTTGAGAAACACCCGTATGTTTTGGCTTGCAAAGGGTAATTTTCAACGATTGCAGTGGTGGTATCACATCAACCAACTTGGTTGAGGACATAACCAGTGTAGTCATGGAAGTCCCACCAAATCACAATTTGGTAAACGGGAATTAAGGGTTGAAGCACGATTAATTTGAGTCCAGTCATGATTTCATGCCTGTTCCAAGGTATTCCTATTTTCAGAGGAGAGCTCGAAGACAATCACATCATCGGTTGATGGGAAAATCTGTTGGAAGCAGAAAAACTACAGAACCCCTGTTTCCCATCCTCCCAGGAACGAATGTTTGCGGCACTTGGGAGTGCCAGCTGTGAAAGGCAGCCGTTCATCCCTTCGATGTGCAGCTGGATGCGCGTCCCCAGGAATTGTAACTGGCAACATTCACCATGGTTGCAGGGGTTCTTTCACCTTCCTGATAGGGTCTTTACCTTGTTATAATCCAGTGTAATGTTAAACTAGGATCAATCAACCCCGAAGTTCATGAATTGGACCAATATCTGCAGGAAAGCATGACTCTTGGGTGGTACCCCTCATAAATCCATGTTTTTAATCCAGGGTTGGCATTATTTGTTTGATGATAGGGCGTGATAGGGTCCTCATGCAGCTCGATAGGGACCTGTGTGCCTGATTGCAAGTAGTGTTCTCTTCAGGCCGGTCGTCCTCCTACCATTCCCGTCAGTGCTGTACACCCCAAGGGTTCCTGATTTGTGGTGGGTGTTATCCAGCGAAGCATTGTGAATCAATGACCATGGGAACTGCTGAAATTTTAGTGAAATTGTGCAGGTTGCCCCTCTGACAACCAGGCGGAAACCGGGCCTTACACATGCATGCATATGTGTATGTAATGAAATGTAACGTAAGGCAATGTACTGTAATGTGATATAATCTACTGTAATGTAGGGTGACGTAATATGATATTGTGCTGTGTAATGTAGTGTAATGAAATGTGATGTAATGCAATGTAGTGCAACGTAATGTCATGTAGCGTAATGCAATGCAATGTGATGTAATGTAGTGAAATGTAATGTAATGTAATTTAATGTAATTTGATGTAATGTAATGTAATGTAATGTAATGTAATGTAATGTAATGTAATGTAATGTAATGTAATGTAATGTAATGTAATGTAATGTAATGTAATGTAATGTAATGTAATGTAATGTAATGTAATGTAATGTAATCAATGTAAAGGAATGTAATCTAATGTAATGCAATGTAATGTAAGGTAATGTAAGCAATGGAATGGAATGGCATGGAATGGCATGGAATGAAATGAAATGTAATGAAATGGAATGTATACAATATAAAGGAATGTAATGTATTGTATTGTAATGGAATGGAATGCAATGTAATGTAATGTCATGTCATGTAATGTAATGTAATGTAATCTAATGTTATGTTTGCATGCATCTAAATAGATAAATGAATAGACAGACAGACAGACAGACAGACAGACAGACAGAAAGACAGACAGACAGACAGACAGACAAACAAACAAACAAACAAACATGTTTTGACATGAATATACATATAGATAGATATTTGTATGTAGCTACCCTCGGGGACCCGGATTCTCTCATGGGGATAGTGAGGTGGATTGGGGTGGGGCGGGGCGGGCATGAATATATATATATATACACATAATTATACATACATTTGTGTGTGTGTGCGTGTACATATCCATTCATAGTTTTCAGACGTACACGCGTTTTTCAGACGACTAAAGAACAACATATTTGTTGTGAAAGGTTGTGACCCATGCATGACATGAGAAGAATTCTTGCTGTAGCAGCTTTACTACACCAATTTTCCATGAACTGAAGGCCATCCTTCACTTCAGGGGGTAAACTTGAAGCACTTGCCTCCAAAAATGACAAGTCGTGGCACCGAAGATCTTGAACCCCTGGCACCAAATACATCGATTGCCGCTGCTTGTTGGTCGAGTTGATCGATTGGTTGGGTGGGCTGGATCAACACGAACGGCAGGGATGAACTTGCTGTACGACATGTACACCTACGGAGCATGGGCACAGTCGCCCAACTGCAAGAAGAGTCGTGGCTGGCCCCAAAGTAAACAGATGCTTCATGATATTTGCATGTGCCAAGCCATAGTGGTACCGCGAGTCAACCAATGGTTTCCTAGTAAAATGAACATTTTTTGGGTGGGCTGTTGGTGGCCCTATGGCTTGGCACATATCCATATACCAATTCATTGCTGAAGGCTTTGGGTTTGTGGTGTCATACCTTGACCTTGGAATGCCAAATCAGATGGCCATCCCTTATGGATAGTGATTGAACCCCTCGTTTCGTAAGGCCTGAAGCGAAGTTGCTTGACCTTCGACTGCTGCTGATACCACCACCACCGCCGCCGCCGCCACCATGACCACCACTCAGTTGGGTAGCCCCTGCTGAACTATAACCAATGCCGCGGATTGCCACCAGGGCGCGCCTGAAGCCTTTCGCAGAACCAATCAAAAAGGGGTCATAAACTAGGAGGCTAGGATCTATAGTTGACTACAACCAGCGCATTGGCTTTTTGATTGTTTTGGGGCAGCGTTAACCTCTCTGTTTATAGCTGAGCTCACTGCCATCCAGTCCGATAAAGCCTAGCGGCCAGCCGTCACGAAGAATGAAGGTTTTCAAATTTCAAGTTGCGTAGATCATGCGTTGCTGCGTGATTGTAGCCATGTACTTCTCCCATGACGATGCCTATGGATGCCTATCGTCTGCACTATGCCTTCTACCGAATTCCCCTGAGCGGCTTTGGTTGTTGCTTCTAACCACCTGAGAAATGTCCCCAAGACTGCTTGAATGAGCTGCTTGTTGTGCTCCTGTTTGCCCCCAAATTCGGAAATAGTGGCCGAGTGGAAATACAACCAGCTGTTACTACCGACCCACTGTTGATTGCATGTTCACTCTGAGGTTTTCAAGCTGTGTTGATTGATGGTTGGAAGGGCCTAGTGTGAAGCTACCTCAAGCTGGTGCCACAGGAAGAAGTGCACGCCCTTGGTTGCTGACAAGTGCCTTGGCGCGGTAATGCTGGGGTCAGACATGGCACCAGCTGGTTTGGGGCCACGGTGCACGCAGAACCGGGAGCAACGAGTTGAACACTGCAGACTTGTGGTGTTCACAGCTGCAAGGCGTTTCTGTGGATAGATGTTGAGCTGGTTTATTGCTTAAGCGTTTTTTTCTGGGCATATGATAATTGGATATTGGCTTATAGCTGGTTTACAGCTCAACAGCTGGTTTATCGCTGAGTCCCTCTGGATAACCGGCTTATTGCTTAATTGTCACCTATTCTTCTGATGTTCTAACCAGCGGTGACAGCAGATCCCACTGGCAGACCGAAACTTGCTCCGACCAGCTGCCACACCCATCGGTTGGTCTATGAAGATCAAGGGTGGTATCCCTAAACCAACGGATCCACAGATTATTCCATGACATTCACTGTAATTGTCAGTATAGAGAATTTCGTTTTCCATGTCTTTCTCTCTTATCATTCAGTTTTATTGTTCAATCTATGGCATCCCCCTTCCGCCCCGCATGATCGACAGGAGCAGCCAGAATGTTTTGGGTATGTCACACGACTCTCAGTGATGGGTCACGGAGTCATGAAGAAACTGTGCCTGGAGGGGCAAACCCCAGGGTGAGCTCAGCAACCATGTTGGTGGACCCCAGTCTATGAACCGTGGTTGGATGACCATTCATAACAGTAGTCATTTGACTTTTCTCGTGGCCAACAGGCAGTCCATGTATATGTTCTATGAATAAACCAGCAACGAAGCTGGGGGCTGTTGCCATCGCCTATCCTGGTATCTGGCCATACTGTGGGCGACCGTTGCCAGGTCTCTCAACGCCATGGGACGTCATGGCGTTGACTGGTGATATGGGACCCAAGGTTTGAACACCTTTTTTTTTGTTGCTTGCCATGCCTCACACAGCGCGGATGTATGCCACGGCAGGAAAAGTCCATCTCATATTGTTCACGCACCCCCTCCTCTTAAGCTGCTTGTACCTCGTAAGGATAGCTTTTCCCATCGGTACAGAGGCAATGCGAAGGTGTCCTTTACGTTGACATCTATAATTTTCTCAGCTGTGCCCCAGGTTTGCTCCACCCTTAGTTCAACATACCTCCACAACGCTCCGCTGCCAGCTGGGCGACTCCCAGGATGGTCAGCAAGCGTGCCGTGGGCTACGCAGCGTGCGCCACTTTCGGTCGAGCTGCCAGGAAGTGGAGGGATAGCAATCTCGGGGAGCTTCGCAGTATGAGATGATGATGATGATGATGATGATGATGATGATGATGATGATGATCATAACGGTAATGACGATGGCAATGGTGCTGGTAATGTACCACTATGGTTGATGAGTAAATTGATGTTGATCGAAGTTCCATTGATTTACATTGCGAAAAGGATTGTCACATGAAGGTACAGCTGCATGGTGCTGATGTCCCCTACTATCAACCATCCTATACCATCATTGGGTCTCCCAGAATGAATGGCCCCTGCGTGCCTCCACCAGCTTTGTAGAACCTGGGGTCGTTCATAGGACAACTCTGGGGCTCGCTGGAAGCCCTTGCAACTAATGGACATGTGGGTTGGAAGAGACCGCATGTGTTGGTGGCACTTCTGCGTGTCGCACCCACATTGACCCCTTGACTGTTACATCCTGCAACATGGGTTACCCTAGCAATCATGATGGTTTTGGGGTTTCCCACTGTATTGTTCATTGCAAAAAGATTCCCCGGTTGAAAGCCGAAAGTCGGAAACCGAGGGTTCACGCAATCATTGTGGAGTTATCTTGAACGAGAATATGTAGGAAACCGGGTCCATAGACCTCCAAAATTTGATGTCCTCCCTGCTAAAATGCTAGATTTGTTGGTGGATTTAGGGATGTTTTCCATTCGTGATTTGCATACCTACATGTTTTCCTCCTCTTTCACCATCGGACATCATTGTTCTTTGACTCGCTGCAACAAAAAACAAAACAGCCCAAAAAGTGGATGGAGGGACGACCCCGGAACAGACAAAAAATCATCAATGGCCATCATTAATCATTGTTTACCACCTTCAGTACTCACTCACCATGAATCATCAATAATGAATAATCATCAATAATCATTCGGCGTCATTCGCAAATAATCATTCAGAATTGATGGCCAGCGTCAATCAGTAGTCATTGACCATCAGCAATCAGTACCAGCAAAAACCACCGGTTCAGCTACGACTCTCCCATTTGAGTGTTTCTCAATTCATAGGGGTCCCCCCAAATCATCTTTTTTATGAATCATTTCTATCAATAAACCAACCAATTCTGGGTTACCTTTAGCTATAGAGAAACCCCCAGATAGTAGTTGTGCATCCATCATTGTTGATGATTATCTCTATTATTAGCCAGCAAAAACCACGGGCTCAACAACAGCTCTGTCCCATTTGGCTTTGCAGGTACCACCCCTACAAGAACTTGCACGACTGGATCAATTGCTGGGGGGTCCCAGCGCAAGCGAAACTCCTGGCCTGGGCAGTCCTTGGGAGATGCAGGCGGCTCCATAGCTATGGCAGTATGGGCATTGCTTGCGGGTGGGCCAATGGTTGGCTCATTACCAAAGCGTTTGGTCGACGTTTTCGGTGGCTCAACTGTGGCGATGTCAATAGTTTGTGTCCGCGTGTTTTCTCCCGAGAAAGGCGGAAGCTACGCTTGGGATCATGATCCAACGTGAGGGCCGCAAGTGACCTGATCAATAGCTAGGGGTATATCATTCCCTGCAGCGACCGAGGCCGCAAGCAAACCCGAGTGGGCAAAGTCCTGACCCCCACGGAGGCGCAGTGGTGCAGGTTTTTTTGGGATCAGCATCCAGGGCTTCGGTGTAGTATGGTCCATGATAGGATGAGCGATGAAGCAGTCTATACAGGGCAGTCAATCTGGATTTACCGTTGGATCATATTGGTACCTGATAAACTAGACCCAATTGAATGGATAAACGATCGGGTTGGGGGCAAGGCCTTTTGGGGGCCGCATCATGTTTGGACTGCGGGAAAAGAATTTACGGTGGGTGGCATGTCATGCGGGTGCTTGGGTGGAAGTGTGCCGTTATAGTTCCTTGTAAAATGCACAGTTTTTCAACTTTACAAAGGTTTATGAATTATTTTTGTTTAGTTGGACAGCGGAGAAATTGTCATGGGTGGAAGTGTGGACTTGGCTCTGACACAGCGGAGAAACTGTGTTTGTTTCATGTTTTTTCGTGATAGATAACCATGATCAAGCATCATGAACCACTGGTGATACCCCCAACAGCAACAGCCGCCAGGTCCGCTTAAAGGAACTAGGTGGTTCCTTAATATTGGGAACCTAGCCTGTACCCCAATAAACGGGCCAATGAACTGATGATTTTGGGGTACCCGTATTTTCAGAAACACCCAGATATCAGATGACGAGGACTGTCAAAGTTGGGTATAGGAGATGAAGCTTCTGAGTAGAAGATGGACAGTGTTGATTGCCAAATGATCGAATTTTGAAGGGAAGCTGTTGCCTGTCTGCTCACTGACTTACATCTTTGTTGTCGTCGCTGTTGTGGTGGTTGTTTCGCTTGCTTATCATACCAAGCAGTCATGTTTTCTCGTCGCTGGTCAAACCGGCAACATGTTTTTCAAAAAATTGAAAAGACCCTGCCTTGATACACTGTCGGAAACAAACCATCGACCATTCCGACAGCGATTCTCCTAGTCCCCCTTGGGAGGGTGCATGTTACTTTCTGAGCCAGTGCGCTTGAAAAGAAATGCTGGACCAGTTGAAGTTTGGCCAACGTGTCTTTCAGGGGGTTATCCATGCGAAGGCTGGTGTCGCAGCCTGGTTCCATCAAGAATCACCATGGAGTATGAGCAGTCCAGTTGACTCACTCTTACCATCCATGTGAGTTCCATCAAGAATTATCAGAAAGCATGCTGCAGCGACCCTGGAAAGTCCAACCTGGAGCATTGCTGCATTGCGTGCTTCCCAGCCGCCCCCAGTCCCTTGCTGGTCATGAGAGCTACCCGCAGCGGGGGTTTCCAAGTCTTCCTGGTGGCTTAACATGCCTTGAGGCCAGCCCTATTGATTGATGTGGGGGGGGTCTCAAAATAGGGAGCCCAAAAGAATGGTTGGTTTATTAGCACCAAGATTTTGAAGATGACACAAGTTCAGTAAGACCAAGAGGTTATGCAGAATAAAAGGTTGATATTGGATGATAACTGGTGGTCTCCCATGGCTTGAGAACCACCCATGTCCTTGCTGCACAGGTCCGGGAAGCCGAAAGGGAAGTGAAACTGCGGGAGCCGTCGATCGCCAAAGCCATGGCAGCCAAGGAAGTTGGGGAAGCCCAGGAATGGGCCCCGGTGAGCTGTGCTGTTGTTGCACCTGCATGGTGTCTTGCCAGACTTTGGGAGGTTATACACAAGGGTATAATAGATTTACACCATAGCGCACCCTTCTATCTTCCGTATCTATTTGTCCATTCATGTCTATTCATCTGGTGCTTCCTTAGAATGGTAAGATGAACCCAGATAAATCATTTACATGGTAAATAATTAACCATCCATTTTGATGCCTCCCCTATTTTGGGAAACTGGCATCTATCTGTGTCCGTTTAAGCCGCATATTCGTACTGGAGAGACGAGGTAGACGACCTAGTCGGCCTCGCTGGTGATCACCTCCCTGGTGCGAACAGGGCTGGACGGCTGGCAGAACCGACAATAGGTGGTTTCTCAAGCCATAGGGGACCCCCAAAAATGGTTGGTTTATCAATAAACAATGATTAATATAGGATGATTTGGGGGTACCCCTATTTTGAGAAACCACCACTTGGAAATTTGTAGCTTGATGATGGTCAATGAGTGGTTAATGGCTTGTTAATGATGGTCAAACGATGATGTAGGTTGATGATGATTGTTTATGATGATTGTTTATGATGATGGTCAATGATGGTTGATGATGATTGTTCACAAGTGGTTATTCATTCCCTACTTGGTGACCTGTCCATGTCTGATGGAAGTAACTGTGCTGGTAGATATGATGAGGAACCTAGATGGTATTGGTGGAGGGGTGTTCGTCTTTAGATATTCCAACAGCAAAGAGTTGTATCTCGGTGTTCTTTGGATATGTTCCAAATTATGATTTATGTTTCTCAGATGTGCATCGCTACCCAACTGCCCTTGAGAATGGCCAGCATCAATTTAGCAAACAAGCAAACATCAATCGGAAACACGGCTTCAGCACAGTTCCACACCAATCCAATCACAGCAGCAGTGGAGATTTCCAAAGACCCTAAATGCACAGTAGATCTTGATGAATCTTCTTTCTGCCCTGCCTCGATTGTTGGTACCCGGTCGCTGAAACCGTGTTCCAGCTTCAGCGACTGGACAACTGGTGGGAAACCCATCATGCCAACCAGGTGTAATGGTCCATCCTAAACTGCTTCAAAACGCCCCCAACAACGAGCACATCCTGGTGGCACCCAGGTGAAATCATCCTGGTGAATATCAATTGACTGAGAGAACTCAGGATGGCGGAAGTCACGAGTTGGATTTTCCAACCTACCAGCCAAGCATCATATGGCTACTACATCTGTCATATGGCGAGCTGGGTCAATATTAACCAACCAATTTCATGGGGGATCATAACCAACAATAATAGGGAAACAATGGTGAATGATGGGGGCAGCAGGGGTACAGGATTTTGACCCACTGCCATATGTGTGTGTGTATGACTTTGTGTGTGTAGAGCCCATACGCGTTTATAGATGTGTTTATACAAATACACATGTACATCCACATAAATCCATAAATGTGTATTTTTCATATATCTAGTCATATATTGATTTTTAGATATTTATGTATACACATTCGTATTTATCTGCATGTATGTACATACATTTACAAATATAGACAGATGTAAGCTATTTGTTCAACACCACCTCTATCAGACTCTACTGTCGTTTGGTCACCACATTCACCAATCGTTGCTCTCACCACGAGTGGCTGTGGCCACGCAACCAACCAAGGCCGCTGAACAAGTCGGCGGTGAGGCTTTCGAAATGGCCCCCGTCTTAGCGGCCGTGCAAGCGTGGTGTAGCCAAGGTTGTGGTTCTCTGATGGCTGGTTGGCTAAGAATCATCAACAATGATGGCTGGCGAGGTCAATGATTCCTTAGTAATGTACATTGTACATTAATCTAGTAGTAACTGATGGTCAAGGAGGAATTGATGTTTAACCACTAGCAGTTGACAGGTGGTACTACTAGTAGTTGATGTTTAGTCATCAGTACTGTAACATTGGCGTTACCCCAACGAATTTGTGTGTGTGTGTGTGTTTTTCCGTGGTGGTGCATTGTGGCTAATTCAATCATGGTTAAGTGTCCTTGGATGACGGTGTGTTAGCAATAGCCAACTAGCTGTTGCCAACGGTCAAGGATGGAAAAAAGGTCCGTGATGGTTCATGATGCTGAATGAGGTGAAGTTGGGTTGGGTGGTCATAGGTGAAAAAGCAAGTCTTAAGTCATAGGTGCGTAGAAATAGTGATTAGTGCTTGATAATGCGAGTGCATAACAAGCATCAATGACCAGCAATTAATCATCCATCACCACCAACAATTATATAACAGGGGTCCATCAACAACATCATAACACCTGTTGAGGTTCATAACAACAACATCATAGCAACATCATACCATAACACCTCCGCGGTTCATAACAGGGGTCCATCAACAAAATGAGAAGGTCCACTAAGGAACCTTTGAGTTGGCTGGCTTCGACCAAATTCTGAGATCCAGCCATGGTGTAGCCGATGCTTCAGGGGCACGGCTGCATGATTTTTGGGGACATGGACAAGCCCCTGGAGCAAGAACGGATTTTTAGCAACAAGCTTGCAATATAGGATTTTTCAGCTCAAGCCCCTTGTACAGCATGCATTATTCATTACATGGACAAGCCCCTGGAGCTGGAAAATGTACATATTTGGAAGGTGAGATACTTTTTAATACTTGTGTGATGTCGCCATGCAAGTTTGAGAGTATGTGAATATGATTGATGGCAAACATCGCACCAGAACCGCGTCATTGAGATAACGTGTGAGAATTCCAAAAAAAGTACCCATACAGTTGTTCAGGAAACTGCTATGAATATGCGGTTGTGGTTTGTTTCTTGGTTGGTTTCTGGCTTGGTTTCTTGGTTGGTTGGTTCACTCTCGTTCCCTTCATGTTTCTCTTCACGTTCCCCAGCACCGTTGAGCATCACACAACCAGCAGAGTTCCCTGGGATGTTGAGCCAGTTGAGAATCGAACCCTGCAACTCAAGGGTCACATGGATCCTTCCTGCTGGGGCAGGGGCCGTGGTGGTTTCCAAAGGTACCCAAGGACAAACCTACACGAAAAAATAACGGGTCCTGTGGTGATTCAAAGGATCCTTTGAGGAGCAATTCGTAGATACTGATGGTGGCCAGTGGTTGATGATGATTGCCAGTTGTTCATAGTCAATCGTCTTTCATTCATGGCTAATTATTGGGCAACTCATGGTAACTACCCTCTGGCAAACATTGCCCTGGGTTGCGGCCAAAATCCATGATTTACAGATGGATTATCTATTGAAAATCGGGATGTTTAACTTCCAGCTTAGTTTTATCAAAGGTGCTGGGTAGTGGTATGTTGAGGGGTTTTTGAAATTCAACCATTCGCCCACTGGAGAATTGCCTCCCAGTTGTTGATGTCCTGTTGTCGCATTCCCCTACCTATTGTTGGCCAACAGCTGTCAAGACAGAACAAGCAAGAAACATTGATGTTGTTATTTCAATGCATCTATGGCCATTATCAATATTTCTGTTCCATCTATGTGGACCCGATAACAATGAAATTTGACCAACATCGACATCAACACTAATCGTTGACTTCTAATATTAAGTCTGGTAAGTCTGGTATGCAAATCCAAATGTTCAGAGTCAGAAACAATTGGGAACCGTATTTTAAACACATTACAATTTGAGAAATTTTAGTTGATACCCCCATTTTCAATCAAAGTCGCCAGTGAGTATGTAAATTGTGTCTCAATTCCAACACTGAATATGTTTATATATAATTATATGAGTTAATTCATTTCTATATCAGTTGCACTTTGATGATGTAACTTTTGACCGCCCAGTCTAGTCGCCATGGACCATCCTCAGGTGCAGCGAGCCCCGGACGATCACGCGCAGTACCGCAACGAGGTCTTCCTGACTCGCCACTCGCCCACGGTGCCTTGGCGACTTTGTCGTCGCTGCGCAGGAACCGCCGTGGTTCTTCACTGAGACATGGCCCAGTGCAACCATGGCAGATTCGGATTCCGAACGATTCACCAACTTGCTTGTTTCAGTAACTGCCACGGTTATGATTTACCAACTTGTTTATGATTTGCTAGGTGTTTCCTTGTTTCAGTCTAACCTCTTGTTTCAGTTTCACCAGCTTGTTTAACCAGCTTGTTTTTTCCTTGTTTATCCGCTTTTGCTGTGGAACGTGAAGATTTCTTGTTGGTAGGTTCACAACTGTTGAAGTTGCTCTGTGAAAACACACATTGAACTGGGGGGCAAAGCCCAGATGATGACTTCTATCTTTACGATCATCACCCATGTGAATAACATCGGTAAATTACCCGAAAGTACCAGTGACAACCAGCCCAAAAGTCCTGTCTGATTCACATCTTTTCGCAGCTGGCTGTTCTTGTTCGCCCAAGGGGCCGTAAGTGACATAACGTCGGAGCGATATATATATATATATATATACATGTTTATATATATATATATATATGCACATATATATTTATACATATACCATGTATAGTGACCGCGCCCTAGTACATCTTGCATGAATGCGAATAGTCCCAGATAGCTGTGAGTGAGACAACGATTGTCATGCATCATTGTTTCATTGGTGGTTTCAAGCAGTTTTTGTTCCAACCCAACATTTTCAAAGGATACCATGGGACCATTGTGTGTCAATCATATTTGTCAAACCCGTCCCACGATATGAACGAAAACAGAAACTTGTAGTTTCCCAGATGATGGTCAACCATTCATCAGAAACTATGAATGGTTAACCATTCAAGAATGGTTTCAATCATATGGTTATTATGGATTGAAAACTGGTTAACCATTCGTAGTTTCTGAAAACTGGTTAACCCAATCATAATATTATAAAATGGTTAACCATTCAAGAATGATTGAAACGTTATTATTATTATGCACTATTATGCTTGATAGGCAACTTCATGATAGTTATATACTGTATTGAAACCAGTTTTCAGAAACCACGAATGGTTAACTTCACCCGCGCATTTCTTCATAGGGCTCCAGTGCTTCAACCGCCACGAGCGCCACTGTTGAACTGGGGACCAGCGGCAGTCACCAATGATGGAGCAGTCACCAGCCGCAGCTGCGGTGAGGTGCAGTTGCCATGACTTTTGGTTGGTAATGTTAACCCAGGATAAATATCCCCTATTAATTGGTTTTCTATTAAAAGCTTGTGTTGAATGTGTTAAAAGCTATGCTAACCCAGGCCCTATTAGTCTCAGGATTAATTTTAGGAATGCTAAAAGCCTTGGTTTTCCATTGAAATGGCAACCCCCTCAATTAATCAACCTGGGGTGTATTAATCCTGGGGGAACATTAGCCGTTTACCAATTCACTTCACCGTTGCTTTTCATTCATCATGATGTTGCTGTTCTCAATCGTGAAATTTTCACGGACTATTCTTCAATCGTCAATCATCATGAACCAGTTGAAAAAGAAGTGATTGTCAATGGCTGTAGGTGATCAGAATTATTCATCATGCCTGATCATGGTTAAATGGGCGTCTCTCAAAATAAAGTACCTCCAAATCATGCAATAAAAGCCATTTATAGTCTAGTATAATTAGTATAATTAGTACTTAACCGACCATTTTTTCTGGGGGGGGGCCATTTTAACAAACCATCAAATGTGCTTCTTGCTCACCACTATTGAACACGATTGACTATTGATGAACCATAATGCACCCGGCTGTGCGTCATGTATAGGGACCCACCATTGGTAAACATCGACTCTAAGGGAAGTATCGGCTGGTGGTAACGAACCTGCGGGTTTGGCAATGACCTCTGTGGCAGCGGCCACCATTTTGTACACCGCCAATGCTGTGCTGCTCCAAACAAGGACAATGATGGACAATGGTTTGTAGTCGTCTCTCATGGTTTCTGATGGTGAACAGCGGTTTGTAACAATGGATTAGAATGGTGAACAATGGTCGGCAAGGGTCAGTACGTATTGAGTACCAACGGTTTGCAAGGGGCACCAAAGGTTTGTAATGGTCAGCACCAATTGGTAGCGGTTCTGAAACTGCTCCTACTCCGGGTCTGGTCTTGTCGATTTCTGCTGTGGAAGCCGCGGATGTGGAACTCAGGTGCAGTGGAACTCAATGGCAAAGGCCCGGTGGAGCTCTGCCGACGGTTGTGGGTGCCATTGGGGACCCCAAAACCATTGGTCTACAATGGATGTCCATTATCAATCCACATTGGGGGTACATAATTCTAACCCATACCCAGCTATTGAGGAAAATGTAGGGGGCTAATAGCGGTAAGTCGGTAAGTAATGGATAATAGCTGTTAGTATTGGTTAATCATACCAAGAGTTGGCAATGGTTACGGTAATTCCCTCCGTCTGCCTGGAATTTACAATCACACTGTGGAAAAACCATCGATTCCCCTTACCTAAATTCCGGATCCCGCCAGCGGCCTACACAAAGTCAGAATCATTTTTATCAACTTCTTCTTCTTCTTCTTCTTTTTCTTCTTCTTCTTCTTCTTCTTCTTCTTCTTCTTCTTCTTCTTCTTCTTCTTCTTCAGCAGCAGCAGCAGCAGCAGCAGCAGCAGCAGCAGCAGCAGCAGTACCATCCGGGACGTGTTGGACCACCCCACAGAGACCGGGGAGGGACCACGCAAGCGCCCCTCATTGATCATCATTTCTTCCATGGAAATTCCAATGCAGCGCACACCGGTTGCAATGCAGTAGGATGTCACAGAGCGGATTTAGATGCAGGCCCAGTGGATTCGATGCCACCCCTAAGATGAGAAAAGATACGTGCACACAGGGTACTTGCATATCAGGTAACAGGCCGGGGGGCTAGTGGATTTGATGTCAGCAATTGTAAGATCATGCCTGCTATGTAAGATCATGCATGCCATGTGTGGCTGGGCAAAGGGAGGCGCTACGCGAATGGGAAGTCGTGGAGAGGAATGCTTTGCCATGGTCAGCCATGGTCAGCACCAGTTTGCAACAGTTAGTATTGGCGATCGAACAGTAGGTAAAGCTAGTTAGCAACACTAGTTGTTCCCAATCAACTAGTTAACTATTGTTCAATCGCCACTGGTAAACTAATTATTCCCAATCAAATAGTTAACTCTAGTTATCAACCACTAGTTCGCAACGGTTAGTAGTGGCTGGTTGGGAAAAACTCTCATGGCTAAGCCAAGCATTGCTATTCCAGGAATTCTCCAACAGCTGCTAGTTAGAATCCCTTGCCCATGGGTCGACCCATGGTTGGTGGGACTTCAAGCTACACTGAGGCTGAGTCCTTCCATTCTTATGGACAACAAACACCAGGAACTGTCTTTTCAAACGAAGCTGAGGCAGGACCCGCAGGGGCCTAGAGCAGCTAGCTGCCTGCGGAGCACCTGTAGACCGCCATCATCGCTGCGGTGCATCCGTGGTCGTGTCAGTGGGGGCCTGCTTGGCCACCCATGGTGTATGATGAATCGCTAGATCATGAGGGATCTACAATAAACCACAGTACTTTGGGTTGGTAAATCGCCAGCAATTGAGTGCTATTACTATCCATGACTTGTGTGGTGGCGAATCGTGACCAGCAGTTGATCCATTCCCGTGTCCATAGCCATGGTGCTGCCCATCAGAAGGGTCGATTCATCATTTTCGTTGGTGAAAATGCACCATGAAAGCCGAACAGCTGTCAAGTGTCCGCAGGTGGTTGGTGGTTTGATTGACATGTTTTATTTTCCCAAATGTATGAACAAATGGTTGGTTGGTTCACTTGCGCATATTTTTCCTGGCGGGGTGGTTCAACCACCACGCAGCCAGGTACCCTCTAAGAGGTTTCCTCTTTTGCATGAGAAGTCTGTGACGCCGCCCGGCAACTGAACTGGACGTTGGCTGAGCGTCATGGCATATGTTTCACGAAGATTAGACGGATTATTCCGGGAAAGCTTCAGGTACACTTCCATGCATAGAATCCATATGCATACAGATGTACACATACAGTTTATATTTATCTGTATATATATATATATACATATATATACATGTGTGTGTGTGGGTGTTTTTTATTTGTTTATGTATTCATTTATGTATGTGTTTACTTTTTTGTTTACTTACTTCTTTATTTGTTAGTTAGTTAGTTTGTTTGTTTGTTTATGTGTTTTTATTATGTTTATTCATTTGTTTATTTGTTAATTGGTTTATCTATTCATTTATTCACTTATTTGATTATTCACTTAGTTAATTACTTTGTTTGTGTTTGTTTGTTTGTTCTTCGCTTATATGCATTTCAGCTGATGTACATTACAATATCTGATTTTATTACAATGCAATGTAGCATATATTTAGGTATATGTTTGTGTGTTCTTTATTACACATGTACATACATATGTAAACAGGTTCTATGTACAAATGTACGTTTCCAGTGTTATACATAATTCTGTATAGCTAGTCTACTTTTGTGTCGATGTGCATGCACGATTGATTCGGGCACAGCTTCCATAGGAGTAAACTCACTGAGGCTCTAACTTGACACGTTGTTCTCGCTGCGGGTCCATGTATGCTTGCGATTGAAGAAATGTAACATGATGCTTCCGGATTCTTGCATACATATCACAGGTGTGTAGAGGTGTGTGTGTGGGCGCGCGCGTGTTGTAGATGACTCATCAAAAGAAACTAGACATTTATTTTGCGAGACCCGCTCAACTGTCCAATGCCACCAGATATCCACCAAACGGACAGTTTTGTTTGCATCCTAGTATCTTGATACCCTAGGCTCTTGTGAATTTCATGACCACATCGCTTGCATCCAGCATGTTTCATCCACGTTTGAACAGCGATCCAGAGCACTAGCAGGTGGTCATGCCTGCCCCATTTCCTCATTTCTTGATATTGGCTGGCGATATTTCTTGCTCATTCCCACTCGACAGGACCAGCTTTGGCAAACCAGCTTTGCCATCGCTGTTGGCTTGGTTCGGTTGGTGAAAAGCTAAGCATGGCCAATTCAGAGATACCAGCAACAACAGGGAATGAAACAACAGTGGCTGGTTGGGCTGCTGGCTGTTGAGCTGCCCCTCATGGCAGGATGGAAGCTGACCTGCCATCAGCTTGGAGTCATGGGTTCCAAGCTGTGTGAACCAGGATCAGCAAGGAAATTGTTTCAAGATTGGTGGAATCCGTCACCAGCGGCACCAGATATGGCTAGAAAGTGGAGATCATTTTGCCTGGTTCACTGGGTGGAAACTCTCACCTTCAACTCCTGCCGTCCTAAACATGTTTAATTTTCCGGATGGCTAGATCCAGAAACGGGTAGTGTCGATGTGGAAAATGACCTGGGGTACACCCATTTATCGGTATGCCCGAAGGGTGGGTATCCTAATCCACAAAAAGACCACGTGACCAAAGAATGGCCAATGATCTTTCCGAGATTTTAATCATGAGTACCGTCATTTGCGAGTGTACCTATGTGTTGTGGACACATGCTTCTTAAACCAGCATCGATCATCAAGTAACCATCATTAATTTAATCCACCTAACCATAAATTCACCATGATTAAATCAAATTTACTCAACCTAAGTAACCCAACCATGAAAATTCACCATGATTAAACCATCACCCAGCAATCAACTCATGTCTTTGTTGACGGTTCGCCGTTTGGGCGAGGCTTGGCGGTGCTGTTGTGCTTTGCTCGGCGGTGCTCGTGGTGCTGTTTGGCTTCCGAGGGCTCAATTCCAGGTGGCGGGAGGCGCGAGTGCTGTGGTGAACGCTGGTTGATGTTTGATGGGTGCTGATGGTTTTCATGTTGATGGCTGAATATGGCTAAATGATGGCCAAATGATGGCTAAATGATGGTTAAATGATGGTTAAATGATGGTTGAATGATGGTTAATGATAGTTGAATATGGCAAGCTGGTGGTTTATGATGGTTAATATTTGTGAATGTTGGGTCATGATGGTTAATAAGGGTAAATAGTAGGGACAATTGCCAACGATACTGGTTCGACAATAATGGTTAATTAACAATGGTCACTGATTGCAGATGATGGCTAGTGATTGGTGATGGTGTTGCTGATCATTCATTGAAGCCGTAAATCGAACCAAGCTATGTTGGAAAAGAATGTCAGGACTACCGGCTTTAATTGCTGTGCGGTCCTTGTTCTCATTTTGGGTCTTGTTGTTGCCGTTATTGTTGTCATTGTGTTTGTTGTTGGTGGTGTTCCTGGTGTTCATACCGCTTGCGAGGAGTTGACGCGAGCTTTTTTCATCATGTGACAGGGGAGGAACGTCCGTTGTCCAAAAACAAGGAAAGCCTCCCAGAAGTCATTGCTATGGTGGGTATGCATTAAGCATTCAACCGGCTATGGCCAATGCCAATGAGTATACTGCCTGCACCTGTCTTTGGAGCCGCCAATGGCGTCATGGGTGGGTGGCATTCTGGGCCATCAACAGGTGCTCATTGATAAAGGTGAAGCAAGAGTGCAAGCGGTGGGTGGCCAACCGTGACTAGTTGGTGGATGTTGGTAGGAACCAACTCGGACCAACCATGACGTTTATCAACTAACCATCCCAACCAGGACTAGTTGGTGGAGGTTTGCCCCAAACATTTCCAAAATTCCCCAATGTTTGAGATGATTGGTTGATAAACAAGTAGTTTTCAGAGGGGTGGTTCAACTACCAAGCAGATGAGTGGTTCAGTATTTCTGCCTTCACGTTCATTATCCCCTAGCAACTCATCTCCCTTGTTTTTTTCGCGCCTCGGGCCAAACAAAAAGACGAAAATAATGGGAGATCCCTGTTGGAAATCCCATGTTTGATCCTAAATCACTGGCATTCACCAGCTATTTATGGTGATACTGGGGGGTGATTCGAAGACAACTATGGTGACTTGGGGGGTGGGCCCTCTCTGTTGATACCAGGGGGGGCCCCAAGATGTATCCACCGTTGGTCACCCTGGACACATTGGTAAGATTGGTATGGCAAGAAAGCTACCATGGTGGCAAGTCTAAGGGATGACCCCGTTTTAGGTGGAAGTGATAATGGGCGCAAGCAAGTCATGTTTGATTGCGGGTTCTCAATAGTTCCGAGATGGCAAGCTGGGTCAATATCAACCAGCCAATAATAGGGGGTTCTAACCAACCAATCATAGGGAAAACAATGGTTTATTATGGGGGGACCAGGGGTACAGGGTTTGGACCCACAGCCATATTCCAAGGGCTTCATCCCTCACACAGTTTCATAGTTTGTTTGCGCTCACTTTGTCTTTTGCTTCTCTCTTTTGTGGCAAGCTTGGTCAAGATGACAATATATTCTTTTCACGCCACAAGCTTGTGTCAGGGGGGTTGGTCATGGTCATTGAGGTGCTCACAATGCATTTATTTTATTTTGGGCAAGCACCAACAGTTCCTCGAATTCCCGAATCATACCCATTCTTTGCCTCATCTTAGAATGTTCCAACTGTTGCTGGTTTCGGAGGCACCATGACATGCTAACCTCCATCCAACCTCCGCTCCACGCTTCAACGGTTCTTCCCATGGTTCCCTCCTTGCCAGTGTGAGCCGGAGATGTCAGAGCGCCGGGCGGGGCACTCAGAGCTGGTCAGCTGCAGCTCAGCCAATCAACGTGCTGGTGCACGGGAGCAAGTGTTGCTACCAACCAAGCAGTCAATCAATTAATAAGCAGCCAGCACATCAACCAACATCAACCAACATCAACCAACATCAACCAACATCAACCAACATCAACCAATCAGCAGTCAGCCGATCAACTTCAACATCAACTGACTTAAACTCTTGAGAGATATTGGCGCCCGCCCGTGATTTCTGTTTGCTGAAGAACTCGTCATACTGAGTGATATCGATCAACGGCAACAGAGGTTGTTCAGAAAGAATTCTCCCCCGCCCTACCGGAAGCGTCGGTTTGATGTTCACTTGCTCAATTCGGGTAGTACCATGCGAATGGACGGCCTTTCCAAAGGAACAAACCATGATCATAGTCTATATCATAGTCTATCAGCCATCATCATTAATCATCATTAGCCGTCACTAACCATCATCAACCATTATTAACCTCTAAACCCATTCTTATTTCGACTGGCAAGAAGGTAGCTCAGGTCTTTGGGAGCAGGACCCCTTTGGCTTTGTGCCAAAGCCAAGTGCCACACGTGGTGTACATCCTAGCCACCACGTGGTTGCAAAGCCTACCCAAGTCCTAGGTTACGATTAATTAATGATTACAACGTACTACAACATAGTCTAGTAGTACCACTTCTATACTTGCAAACTGGGATGAACTAGCAGTAGCAAGTGTGCTACAATGCTACCTTGTTGGATTATGAATGTGCGATATCCTTAGGATATTGAAGATGCCTGGCTGATCAGTTGGCTGGTCGGTTGGCCTGTTGGCCGGTTGGCCGGTTGGTTGCTGTGGAGGACTATGTTGTGCAACTGATTCAGATGTCTCGGTGTTGAAACCCATTGCAACAATGCCCATTCCCCATGGCTGCATTTACAAACTGACGCAAACAAATGTGGTTCTACAACCTTACATCGACATCGATGATGATGATGATGATGATGATGATGATGATGATGATGATGATGATGATGATGATGATGATGGTGATGGTGATGGTGATGGTGATGATGATGATGATGATGATGATGATGGTGATGGTGATGGTGATGGTGATGATGATGATGATGATGATGATGATGGTGATGATGATGATGATGATGATGATGATGGTCATGATGAGTGTCATGATGATTGTCATGATGATTAACAGCAAGATCATCCGGTGCCGAATCAGTGCCATCTCCCTTTGCTTGCTTCAGAGTGGACCTACTTACTAACCTTTTCGTTGACTAGAGTAAGTCCTCGAAAGGGACTGTATTGTGCAATCACTACGAATGACAAAGCTCCACGCATGTTTCGCACTCATCGCCATGTATGTGCTATCACGGTCATTTTGGCTACTGGTGACCTCACCCCATGTGTTGCTTGCTCTAGATCAACAAGTTGTATCCATCAAGCGCCGATCCAGGTGCCTTTGCCGACCAGAGAAATCGCATTGTCCCCTCGTCTCGACGACATGCCCTTTATCCCCATGGATTGAGGCGGCGTTGCCGCAGCCATGGCTAGCGCGCTCTGCATCGCAAAGCGAGCAGCGTTGCAAAGTCGTCCGTAGTTGCAGAGTCACCAGTTGCGCCAGTGTCAACATAGAACCGAAAAAAGTGATCATCCCCAATCCCCACCCTTTATTGTCAGACTCGTGCCTAGAAATCCTTAACCTTCTCAAACTGCCTAGTGAGGGACCGCCTAGAAACCCTGGCGTGGTAAGAAATCTACACATTTCAGGGCGGGATTAGCTGATGGCAGCGAGCAAGGGATCACCTCCCACCGTCCCGTCCCGGCTACACACCATAGGGAAAGCAACCAGCTACAAGGCCGTTGGTAGACCCCAAAGATCCCCAGCGTTGTCAATCCCTTTTCCTGGTCCCCAGCACCCATTTGGGATGCCACCGCCCCATGGGCAACGTAGTCGCACGCAAGTGGCTTCAGCAACGTGGGCGGCCTATTTTGATGAGTGGCTAAGACTGAGCCAAGAACGAGAGACATGATGGACAAAGGCATCAAGGTGTTCAGAAATGAATCTAGTCGCATGCTTTCGATGGACCATGATGGACCCACTTTTGAGGAGTTCATTGGGAGACCCATTAGTTCGCAGGGCCCCTACTTAGCACAGCAAAGAAACCTGTTGAAGTGCGCATGGCAACATTTGGGAAGTCGTGTTGGTTGTCCACATATGTTCTTTCCCCATGTCAACAGATACATGTTGGATTGAATGCGCAAGGTGTGGGTACGAACTTGGTCCAAGAAAAGTAGCAGTTGGCAAAATCAGCTAGTGACTAGCAATAGACAGGATGTAACGGATATTTGGCTGCCACATCCACAAACGTTCCAAGCTCCAACAAAGGCCTTTACTGGAACATGCGGACCAGCTGAGACGCTTGCTTCAAGTACGCTGCGAAATTGAATATGACTACCCTGCACTTTTGCAGAATGATCATCCATATAGTTGAAATCACTTTCCGTCGTTGGCCAACTGGTTCCACATGTTTCCTTTACAGGTTAGACAGGCCCGAGTTGATCAGCCCCAAACCATCTACCCTGAAACGAACATGGAATTGTCCATGAATGATGCGCTCCAAAAAACCAAGGCTTGGTGTTCCTACTACCAGCGACAGGGGATGAACCTGGAAAGGTACCACCATGACAGACCCACCCACATCAACCAGTCACTGGTTGATGGTTGGTTTCAAGCCCCGGATGTTGAACGCTTCAGGCAGCCCAGCTGGGCGTTCAGGGGCTAGGCCTGGCAACCATGGATGTCCCATGGACGTTGAGAGCACCGGGTTCACGTTGTGGGAAGGCGGTTCTCAGCCACTTTCGCCGACGCTTTCGCCAATCGCGAAGATCGTCGTTTAGAACTGCTCCCGTCGGTACTGGCATGACTCTCTTAAGTACTGATGGTAAATGGTTTAACATGGCGATAATTCCGAACAAGAATGGGGGATGTACCATGAATATGTCTAGTGATGGGCAATGGCAACGGTAGATACAGCAAGAAACTAGTGACAGTTGGATCTCATCAGCAAAAATACCATTCCCAAAAAAGAAACAAAGCAGGGAAATGTCGAAAGAAAGACTACGCAGTTGATTCTATTCTATCTATTTGCCCACCTTTCTACCCACCTACCTGTCTCTCTATCTATCTATCGACCTACTTACATCTATCCATCCATCCATCCCTCCATCCATCCATCCATCCATTCATCCATTCGTCCGTCCGTCCATCCATCCATCCATCAATACATATGTAACGGTACATAAGTATATTTTGATTGCTATGGCGATGTTCACTGATGTGGTACGGTTTTGACAAATGTCGACATGTTCATGTTTGGGAGATGGTGAATGTAGATATCCAAAGGTTAGTGCCCCCAATCATCTGAACCCTTTTATGTTTTGCAGAGGAAAAGACTGGTGAAACCGGGAGGTTTGTCAACATAGTAGGTTGCTAATTTGATGCTCCCTATCCTGGTTGCAACTGACTATGCACAAACAGAAATGGTTCGGTCCTTGTTGCCGTTTTTGTTGTCATGGTAATGTTGTCAACCCACGGACCCACCGCCTTAAAGCAATTGTGCCTGTGTGTTTTCAGCCGTCACAAGACGAGAACGTTCAGAGATTTTGCACAGTGTCAACTCAACGCATTGCAAAACCAAAGTTGCTGGGAATTTCTTCAGGCAGCCTTTTGTTCACTCAGCTGCTTTTCGAGAGCAAAGGGCTGCTTGTGGATCAAAACCTTGAGAGTGTAATGTGAGATCACATGAGATCCATCAAAAACAAAGCCCCTCACTTATGTCACAAATATTGGTGATTTGCCGATGCAGACCTCCCGTTCCGTTCGTGGGAAATTCTTGCCGAAAGTCGCTAGGAGTTCTTCACAGGTAGAGGAACATCTCCCCATACCCAGCTGTAGCGTGTTGCAAGTGAGGAAACACATCCAGCTGGTTGGTGTTTGATTGACATTTCTTATTTTCCCAACTGTATTAACAAAGAGTTGGTTGGTTGGCTAATCATAGGGGTGGCTCAACCACCAAGTACCATAGACCATCCCAAGTAGCTTTGTTTCTAGCGGAGACTCTTGCTTCTAGCTCGATATGCTTCTGAACAAGTTCTGCATTTGCAGGGCTTCATGTGGAAATCCTCATGCTGTTCTATCTGTTCTACTACTTACACTCCGGTGATCTAACATAGCAATGGAAAATCACCATTGTCCTAGGAAAACCCTGGGAAATCAGCTATAACTGGTGGATTTTCCATTGCTATGTTAGATCACCACAGGGTAAGCTATGGGAATCACAGCAGATCCAAGCAGCAATCCCTGGGGTTTGATGCGCAGATAGGCTCTTGAAACCAGGCCACCAAGCAGCAGGGCTTCCAAACCGCACCCAAGCAGCTGCGCGCCAGGGGTACCCGTGACCCCCGTGTCAGCTGGATCGAACTAGGAAGTGAGGTCGATTGAAAATCATGGGAACACCTGGACCTATGGGATCACCAAAGAGCAGTGTACCTGACATTGGAGGAACACTTACCAAGTTCATCCAAGTTCCCTGCATAACTGAGAATGTCTCTATTTGCTCAGCAGTTTCCCGTACCAAACGAAGGCTTGCCACGCGACGGGCGCAGTTTGCCGATGTCGAAGTCACGTTTGCTCGTTGCTCATTGTTTCGGATGATCTGTGGCTGGATCAACCTGTGGTTACGGCTGGTTGTTTCGTGAGACATAGTTGCCACGGACTTTCAGAGGATTTGTTGGTTTGGTTGTTATGGGGATTTCTCAAAATAGGGAACCCTAAACATGGTTGATTTATTACTATAAATGGTTCAACCACCTTATTCAGTGCTATGCAACATAGATAATTACTTCGTATTAGTTGCTATTGGAAGCGTGTGCATATGTTTGCAGAAACAGATATATTTGCACAACGGCATGCGTTGCGCGATAAGATGGGTCAACATCAACCAATTCAAGAAATGGGTAAGTGAACATCCCAGAGATTATTCTGGTCATATTTTTGGGGGATGTTGAGTGGGGTCAGAGGGTGCCCTTATGTATACGTTATGTGTGTGTAAGCGACCTTGAACGGATTTTTCCACAGAAGATGACGTTGGACGGATTTCTTGGTGGGAGATGGACAGTCAATACGTGACAAGTATGGGCAAGAATGGGAATCTAGTGGGTGGTTTGATTGACATGTTTTATTTTCCCAACTCTATTAGCAGTTATGCTTGGTTAGTTGACTTGCGCATAGTTTTCATAGGGGTGGTTCAACCACCAAGCAGTCATTGTGGAGATAACAGCTCGACAATGTCAGAGACATACCAGGTAGTGCCGATCTATCTACAGGTCCTTACCTTTCCGCAAAACTTTTGCAGGTGCAGGAGATGGTCATGAGGTAGCTGGGTGGGAAACCCTGGTACACCCTCGTTGCCACCCAAGGTGATCATTTTCAACCGGGGCATGGCCGTTGGTTCTTGTTGGATGTTCGAACCAATCATTCAGAAAATCATGAAGCATCATGAGTTAACATTCATTCACAATTGTTGCAGTAATGACTGGTGAAAGAACCCGTCGTCATCTTCGCCATCGCCATGTCAACCAGTCAACTGTGGTCAGGATCCCAGTCATGCAGACGCATAAGCCGTGGTTTGTGATTCGGCAAGGTGAAGCAGAAAACCAGCATGATGAACTGGTGTCGATAAATGTTAGCTATTGTTGTTTATTAGGGGTTAAGTGGTTTATTAGGGGTTAAGCCATTAGTAATTGGTTAAACATAGGGAATGACAAGCAACAATAACGGTTAAACAACTACTGGCTGGTGGTTTCAAATATTTTTACCTTTCCAAACGTGATCATGAACAAATGGTTGGTTGACAAGCATATTTTTCATAGGGGTTGAAACCACCAACCAGTTAACTATAGTTGTTTCAGCAGTTATTACTGTAACTATCCTTGACTAGTGTTCTCGAGTGTCACTATGAACCATAGGCTATTGAGCACTACTTACTCTTGTTGTCAATGAAAAGGGTCCACTTCGAGCATGGGAACAAAGCTCGCCACCGTAAAAAAGGATGCAACTGTTTTTTTTTGTGGTGGTGGTATCTTCCAAACGCTGATAGAGGATGTACCAAGCACAAATTGTGTAGTTAATTTTATCGTTCATAGCTGATTGACCAACAGGCTCAACAATGACTAGTCAATGGTTATCACTATCACTAGCAGTCGTTGGTTTTATAGACCTAGGTATCAGCTAAATGATGGGTCGACAATGCTTGATGATGTTTATCAACGGTAAATCCAGATATTCAAGAAAACCGTATCGCAGTATGACCATGATCCACCTTAATTAATCACGATCAATCGTTCTTAAGACTCCCTTTCCAGTCGAAGCAGATCATCCGAATCTTTCCGCTGACCTCGACTTCTTCCTTGCTCCCATTGCTCTACGGGAGAAAAAGATAGTTCAGCGCGCGCGAAAACTGCCGCTGCTGCTACTGCAGTGATTGCGAAGCATCGAACTGATTCATTGGCTGGGGCGGATAGTCCTGGTGTATGATGAATGAAACATTGACCAAATCATTCATGGCTTAATTGATTGGACTACCATGGCCCTGATGGCTCTGTGTTGCTGGTTGTTATCATCAAGGTTGATGGAGCGTATTGGTTCACTTTGGCCCGTTTTTTGTGGCCTTTGGGTCGTGTGGCAAGAAGTAAAATGGTGAACATCCACCATGCTAGATCATATCAACGATCGACCATTTATCCTATATAGGTCTTTCTCAAAATCCACCATAAATGTTTTTGAAGTATGATTTGGGGGTATCAGTATCCTTGTTCCGAGAAACGCCCATATACTTCGTGTTTCTTGAATGAAGGGGTGAAGCAGTACCCCCCCTTCTGAGAAACTGATCATTGGGTACTGCCTAGATCTGCTTCGCAACACCCAATGATCCAATTCCATGATTTCTAGTTGCTAAGCAGTTTGGTGTTTCTTGAATGCTCCAACTCCATGAGGCAGTGGGTCAAAACCCTGTACCCCTGGTTCCCATCATAAACCATTGTTTTCCCCATTATTGATGGTTAATATTGACCCATAGCCATGATTTCTAGTTGCGGAGCAGATCTAAGCAGCGAAGCGTAGGCCCCCAATCTGCTCCAGCTCGCTACCAACGCCGCGCCGCTGCAGCTTCCAGCTGCTCGCTGCGAATGCAGCCGTTGGGGCGGCGCGCCGTGCTGTCGAGGCGGGCAGGGGGGCGCTCCCTTCACAGCGAAAGACTGGTGCCGGGTCGATGTGAACGGCTGGGGTTGTGTATTACGAATGGTGGATATTCAATGATTGAGGGGGTCCTCTTACTTGAAAACAAAACTTGTTGTGGCTGTATCATTGTTGTCGCATGTACCGCTTCTCTGCGAATCTAACATAGCTGGCTGGAAAATGACCGCTCGCCATGGGTAAACCATCTAGAGATGTGTTCATTTTGTTTTGCAGTCTGCCATGAACCAGACAGCGGCTGTAAAGAATGACAGTAATGAAGGAATTATGAAAGATACTCCCGGTAAGAATCAAGATCTGTTGTCGACATCCTTGTTGTTGATGATGTTGAAATTGGTTCCGAACCACCACTCGCTACTTATGGCTCGGAGTTTCACATTGTACTGATTGGTCGGTAGAAATTCCCACGGTCGATCAACACCTTTCGATTATGTTGTTGTACTGTCTGTCATTTAGGCATAGTATGGACACACATTACAAGCACATCAAGTACTGTTCCAGTGCATATTACGATTGGGAACTGTTTCTTCATACCATTATCAGCCTCAATATGTTCGTCCTCATTGTCCTAAAGGTTCAGCCAATATCTACCCACTTTATGTGCTGGATTTTACATCCCTGCCACAATCTGATAGTTCATGCAGATACTTTTAGTGCTGGCCGTTGGTAAACGCGGATGAATCAACTAATTGTGACTTGACTGTTCATGGATGGAGGGGATACTCCAACCTATACCTGCGAGGGGGGGAATCATACTCCACTAAATCCACTCATCATACATGTGTTTGTTGATCATGAACCATCACTACTCATCACTACCCACCATTCACCATGATAAACCAGCAATAAACAATATTGAACATTATTAATCAGCAACGGACTATCAACTAAACATCAGTTACTGTAACCATCCATGAACCAGCAACAAACCCATCAATTAACTACCAATGGACCATCAACCAATGTCACCTAACCCATGTGAACCATTAACTACCACCACTAGTTAACCACCAACCATCCATCACTGAACCCAGTCTTGCTCCGTCTTTGCTTGGATGTGCGCACATGAACCCGTCTCCCAAGCGCGCAGGCTGCTCTTCCTCCTTCCGGCAGTGCTGGGCCAGGTACGACCCGTAAGGGGAGCGCCCCTGGTGACTCAACGACCGGTGAAAAAATGATGTGTTTTAGTGAATGCAACAAGCGCAAGAGTGGTGAATAGTTGGTAATGGGTCCACAAGAATGGTTGATAATGATTAATAAATGGTTAATAGTGGTTAATTACCATTGATAATGGTGTAGTTGTTGGTACAGGTCAGAAACAAAAAGCTTGCTTTCGATTACAATCGAAAGATTGGCATGACCAAGTTGATTATTGACCATGATAATCACTGATAACCAATGGTTAATGCTCATCATTGTTGAAAACCATGGTTGCATGATAAACCATGATCATTAACCATGGAAAACCAACTTTACCAGTGGAAATCCTGATAAAGCGCAATTGATAAACCATTCACCATTGAAAACCCTGATAAACCAGGGTTAATAATCATTCAGCATTTTGAATTGGTGAAACGATGGTGGAAAACCATGGTTTCATGATAAACCACCATTGGAAGCGATGAAACTGATTGGTTTCCGATGATCATTTATCCTCATAACTATTGATCAAACTGCTGGTCGGTTGATCATTAATCATTGGTGGTTGATCATTAACCCTCATAACCATCGTTGGTCATGGACTCCCAATTAACCATTGGTTTATCGCCAATTTCTGATGATGATTAACCCCCATAATCATTGGTCGTAAACAAACCCTGATAGAACCATGGTTTCATGAGAAACCAATGATCATCAACCATTGGAAACCACTGATGAAACTGCTGGTGATAAACCATGATCAATCATTCAATGATAAACCATCGTATACCATTTTCAATTGGTGAAACCATAATCATTGGTGGTTGATCATTACCCCTCATAGCCATTGGCCACCAACTAGATCATGATCATTATCAACCATTATAACCATATGGCTGTGGGTCAAAACCCCGTACCCCTGGTTCCCCCTCATAAACCATTGTTTTCCTTGTTATTCGTGGTTATTATCCCCCATGAAATTGGTTGGTTAATATTGACCCATAGCCATATATGACCATTATTAACCAATAATAACCACTAGTTAACCATGGGTGGTTCAACCACCAACCTGCGATGATCATTCTCTCAGGTTGTAGCTCTGTCCTTGTGGTGATCTGCCACCGGTGGCCATGGTTAATGTAGCATAACATCATGGCGTACCTTTACTGTCCAGGTGGGGTTAATCAGTGGATCATAGGTGATTTGTATGGTTAACAATGGTTGACAAAAAAAACCCTGGGATCTTCGCTATGATTGGAATGATTTAGAATAGGGAAACCATGGGGTTTTCACTATGATTACCTATGATTCATAGTGGGAAGCAAAGGGGATGATCTTCCCCAACAAAAATGGTTAAAGAACTACTAGTTTGCTAGGTGGTTTCCACATTTTCTTTTGATTTTCCCCAATATTTGAGGTGACCGGACAATAGACTAATATTGTTCATATGGGTTTTAACCACCAAGCAGTTATCCACTGGATTTCCCTCGTTGGCATGAACAGCGTTCACATGCAGCAACTTTATCATTACAAGTAACTGGATCATTAATCACTGCGTATCCATTTGCTAAGATATATTGGAACTATATGTAACTATCATCGATTCATCATATCCATTCATCACTGGCCATGTCAAGATCGAATAACCATGATGAATCGTCCATCCACAGAGTCCCTTGTCGCAACCGCACCTTGAGACGCATACCTTGGGCACCGAAAACCATCAGGGTCCATGTCTTTGCTTCCAAGTTCATTTGGAGGATCAATGCTGAATCAATGATTTAATGAATGGCTACTTGCTGTTCAATAAATGGTTGTAATTCCGTTGTTCCTCCATAATCATTCACAAGTATTGCTCATGGTCAAGCGGCTGGCCAACTATCATGGTCAATAGTTGATATTGGTTGATAATCAACCAGTCATACAACAATATTGGTTAACCAAGATTAACCAGTTGCTGCAACCAATATATGATATCTAAATCAATGGCTGTGGGTCAAAACCCTTAGTCCCCCTGGTTCCCCCATCGTTAACCAGCCAGTTTTCCCTATGAAATTGTTGGTGAACTTATCCTACAAAATTGATGGTTGATATTGACCCATAGCCATAGCTGGATATAGCTGGCATATCCCCTGTTATTCTTGGTTGTTATCTCCTAGTTCCATTAACCATTGGTTGGTATGATATCTATATCAATCATTATTCATGTCGATTCATGTTTGAACGCCAAACCATTGATGTCATTCGATCCTTCGCGGCTCAGGGGGCGCCAAAGATCCATTGCCAGACGTCTCAGCGTTGTTCACAACGCGTAGGGAGATGGGGAGATGCTCCAGACGCCTTGGTTGATCAGTGGTTACAAGTGGCTATGGGTCAATGTTAATCAACCAACTAATGGGGGATAATAACCAACAACAATAAGGAAAACAATGGTTAATGATAGGGGAACCAGGGGTACGGGGTTTTGACCCACAGCCAAGTGATTATCATGGGGATTCAACCAGCGAGATTTTTTGGGGAACCAGTGATTCAGAACCTAAAAACAACAATAGTTGTTTCTGTTGGGAATCGGAATTCTTAGTCACTTCTGGTTCTGGGTTGAATCTGGGCACCAACAAGAAGCAATAACAATAACCTTCAAAGTGCCGTTCGTTATTCTCGTTTATACTTGGTCCCTGGTGATGGTTGTTTATCGTAATAATCAGCAATAAGCAAAAGGTAGCAGCAACAGCGGCATCAACTACCACAAGTGTAACGACAACAACAACAACAACAACAACAACAACAACAACAGCAACAGCAACAGCAACAGCTATAGCCACGACCTTGAAGACAATCACGACCGCGATCAAGAAGCAGCAACAACAACCGATGGTCGACGATCATTGGCTTTGAATGTTCAAGAAACAACAGGCATTGCAGTGAAGAACATGCATATTCATATCATACAATAGCTCATGATAGGAAGTAAGCAACCATGCCAGTAATTGACCAACAATGTATAAACAACAATAAGCCAGCAATAGCAGTTATTGGTAGTGAGAGGAATCGACATCAACAGTGATATTTAAATGAGCAGCAAATGACAGCCAATCTGGTTTGCAATGGCATCATACTAGTGGTTGTGAATAACCGATATCAACCATATGAGACAATGGTTTTCATGTCATGATCAACGCTAACTCAGTTTTATCAACTATTATCCAACAATATCCAACATGTTGATTATGGTACTCATAAATGAGTTGTCAACTATTATCCAGTTTGATTTTGATACACATATGCTCGTGGTACTTGCGCATACGCAAGTACCACACATGAACTTCTGACCAAGAACTGTCCGGCCATGTCACCAGCCCTGGCCCCAAAAAATGTTTCCGGCTGAGTGCTTGGCAGCCCTTCAGGCTGCGTCATGACATCAGAAACTGTTTCCAACATATTCCGGGTGACCACCCAGGGTGACCACGCAAGTAACCACAAGTAACCACAAGTAGCCACAAGTAGCCACAACTAACCAACAACCGGCTCGTGGTCTGATTGATTTTCACATTTTCCCCAATATTAGCCAAGGGTTGCTTGGTTGGCATGCGCATATTTCTCATGACGGGGTGGTTCAACCACCAACCAGACTATGATAGAGTATCATTTGACAACTTTTTTTGGTTGGTGGTTTAACCACCCAATGTCAACTAATGAATATTGATGACTATTGATGTGAGTTAAACAAAGACTATCTAGTCTTTGTGTATTAGTTCTTGTCACAAAGATGTGCCCTACGGCACCAACGGGACACCCGCACGGTGCCTTGATGTCAAGGTGTGGCTTTGGTGACGCCCAACACCTACGAACCTCACTTGCTCGCTGGGCAATGGCGCTTGCAGGCTGGGGTCTCGCCGTACCCGTTACCGAGGAGTAGCCTGAAAGAAATCTGGGTGCTTGGTCAGAGTGACAACTAATTATTTGATTCCTTCTATGGTGATAGTTGGTTAATCATCATTTTGATCCATTGGTATAATCAATATAAAGAAACGGGCCCCCCTTTTTTCTCACATTGCATCCTTTTTTTCTCACAGCGCCCCTTTTTTTCCACAGTGGAAACCCTTCATTCTCACATTGCTCTATTCTGACATTGCCCGCCTTTTTTCTCACATTGCATCCTCGTTTTCCACCCCTCTTTTTTAACAGTGCTTCTTGTGCAGGCATGTTTTTTCCACATTGCAACCCTCTATTCTAACAGTGGAACCCTCTTTTCTAACTTTGGATGCACCTCAACCCCGCTTTTCTCACATTGCCCAATCTCCCGCATGGGAGGGTGGACGGTGGACGGACAGTTTTTCGGGCACTTGCGCCCAGTCGGTCTTCAGTCCTTGGCTTTAGTCATCCATTTTGGGCCCTTGCGCCCTCTCTATTGGGGCCTTGTGCCCTGTTTATTGGGCCCTTGAAAATGGGCCCTTGCGCCCAGTCAGTCTTCAGTCCTTCCTCTCAAGTCCTTGAGTTTGGGCTCTCGCGCCCGGTTTTTGGGCCCTTGCGCCCTTAGATTGTGTTGTGCTCCGCCCTGTTTTAAATTCAAGCATCCTCGTATGCATTGCGTGCAGTGATTTGTCATGACTCGAACGTAGTCCGTCGGGTCTGCATTGTGTGCAGTATTCAGTGGTGAGCCGATCGTAGCCTGTAGAACGTGGATCTGTTGCGCGTTCTAAGTTGCATGTACTATGCCGTAAGTGCTTTGTAGTCTCTGGTCCGCAGTGAGTCTTCAGCTCTTTGTTCTGCATCGTCGATTTTGGGCCCTTGCGTGCATTCAGTCTTCAGTTCTTCGTCTTCAGTCGATTTTGGGCTCTTGGGCCCTCGATACTGGGCCCTTGCCCCCTTCATTGTGTTGCGCCGTGCGCGTTTTTGGACCCAAGCGGCCTCGTCCGCTTGTTTGCGCTGCTACGTTGTGGATCGACTATGGGTTGAGTGTATCTGGTTTTCAGAAAGGTGTTTCTGGTTCCCTTGGTGTTTTCCTTGGAATGGGTGTTGTGTTGTTCCTGGAATGGTGTTCCTGGTTCCCAGAAAGGTGTTTTTGGTTCCCGCCCCGGTGTTTTTTTTGTTCCTGCTCTTGTGTTTGTCCAGTACACTGCTTCACCTCACAGCAGCCCAGAGCCCTGAACTGCAGTTGCGCCGTGCACTGCTTCGCTTCAGCCGCCCAGAGCCCTGAACTGCAGTTGCCCTGTGCACTGCTTCACTTGCAGTTGCCCAGTGCGCTGCTTCACTTCAGCGGCCCAGAGCGCTGAACCTTCAGTTGCCCACTGCACTGCTTTACTTCAGTCTTCACGCGTTTTGTGTTGGTAGGTTTTGTCTTGGCGCGTTTTGTCTTGGTATTTTTTGCTGTGGCACGGTTTGTCTTGCTGCGTTTTGTGTTGGTAGGTTTTGCTGTGGCACGTTTTGTCTTGGGGCCCACTATTTTTGGCCCCCCCGCCTTGTTTTTTGATTTCCCTGTTTTTCTGACCCCCGCACCTTGTTTTTTTGACCCATGACCCTGTTTTTTTTTATCCCTCCGACCTTGTTTTTTAACCCCTCCATCCTTGTTTTTTGACCCCTGACCTTGTTTTTTGACCCCTCTCCCTGTTTTTTTGACCCCTTGGATTGGCTTCCGGGACTGCCGACCAGAGGCAGGAGGGGGAAGCCCGGGGAAGCAAGAGGGGTTTGAAACGGGAGGAAGAAAAGTAAGAAAAGGAAGGAAAGGAAGGAACTGAAGGGGCTGAAGGAAAGGAAGTGAAGGAAGGGAGGAAGGAGAAGGAATTGAAGGGAAGAAGGGAAGAAAACTAAGGGAAGGAAGGCAAAGAATTTGAAGGAAAGGAAGGAATGCAACC